>CAHIKZ030004433.1:297500-497500 GCA_903632075.3 Acanthosepion pharaonis | reverse complement strand
AGTACTAAGGATAAATAGCTTAATGAAGACTTATCTTCAAACTATAAAGATGATTTTTTCCAGTCTGCTCTAAAACACTTTTTGCCAATTAACAAGTAACACCAGAATTTAGATCTGAAAAGAACCAGTTCAGATGCAAATTCTTAGTCAAGAGACTCATTTTTAATGTATTTTCCATTACAAAATTTTTTTTGTTTTTTTTGGTTAAAGCATAAGTGACAATTCTAAATCTATTTTTTAATTTCCAAAACTTCTTTCTACACTAAACTAACGCCTCTACTTCTTTGCCTTTATTTGTATTTTATTTGAAAAATCTACAACGCAATTTAAGACATCAAGTTATATGTGTATCCATCCATCCAGGTTGACTGCAGTCTGGATCATCGAGCCAATGCAAACGATCCTTTATTTAGCTGTATAGTATGTACTATGCCAGGGCTACACACAGTTTTTGAATTTAGATTTACTTTCTCCTAGACTGGTTGCTACCCAAGGCTATAGAACCCAGTCTGGTCTTGCTATTTTACCCATAACTGGGGGGAGAAGAGGATTTATACCTTTCCCAAGGGTATTTAGCACATAAGTGAACGTAATGGATGAGACTGGAATTCAAACTCAGCTCTCCGATTCCTCACCCAGAGCCGCTATCCATTACTCCACCATGCCTCCTTATAAGTGTCATGTAAGTCATTTTCAGCCCCAAATATGGAATTCTCTAATTAATTAATTTCTGCTCAAAGTACATTTGTTTTGTTGTTTAGAAGAGAGGAAAAAAAAAAAAAAAAAAAAAAAAAAAATTGTGATACATGTACCTATAGTACCTAAAACTGACTAGAGATGTCAATGACAACATTCTGGGCAGAAACAAAAAAAACTATCTTTAGGAATCTATACAAGGAGGAGACTATTATAGAAAGTTAATATTGAAATAAGAATCTTTATGCTTATCAAGCAACTTTCTTGGCTTTAATGTTGGGAAAGATTTATATGTACTCAATCCTAACAGAAAATTAAATGACATTTATGTATTTTCATATTTCTGGCTATAAATTGTTAGAACATACAATAACAATCTACTTGTCAAAGTAGATAATCTAACAAGCATAAAGATTTTACAAATCAACACATATGTGGGAATTATGCAAATGGAAAGAATATTTATTATGGATTGATTTTTAATCTCCAAATTAAGTGAGAGAAAAAATATAAAATAAATAAAAGATAACATTAAGCAAAGAATATTAAAATAAGTACAAATTAGATTCATTGTTATTGAATTGTTATTGACTATTATAAAAATAGCAAATTTATGGACTTTAAATTACTTTTAAGCAATGAATGACTTTGATAACAATATAAGATTGATAGCATCATTTGTGATGAGAATAAATGACATCCTCTTCATCAATGTATTCTTCTAAGAATACATTTTTAAAATTTAAGTCTTACAGTAAGGATGCAATATTGATATAGTCATGTCAACAACATCCGTTACTTTCATCTGTGAGTTATAACTTCTAAAAGTCTTTAATTTATTAAAGAGAGAAACTTAGTTATGACGAGAAAGCTAGTGGATGCAAAAAGTTTGAGAAAGCATTGCTATAAACAATCCCTGAAAGAAAAAAAGATTTGCCTGGCAAATAAAGCTAATTAAGAAGAAGCAATTAACAAATAACTTCTATAAATAAGCTAATAGACAATTTTTCTAAGCATAAGTAAAAGCAAAACAACTTACATCTGGAGATCCTGTTCTCTCAAGCCGCTCAGCATCATTGACATTAGGAGCTGAAACCACTCGACCATCATCAGTATCACCATATCTGTTCTGCATACCCAGGTTAGCCAGAGGAGTTGGCACCCCTCGCATTTTGTCATGACGATCTTTTCCATCATGACGGGGTAGAGTTGCAATGGCTGGATAGCCCGCGGCAGATCCGAAAGAGTCGGTGCTGGGAAGACGGTCACGGTTATTAACTGGAAAAAAAAAAATACAGATAAAATTGAACAAATAAAATAAAAATATTGCGTGAATAAGATTTTATGATATATAAATGCTTATACTACTGAAAAGCTTGCATTTACAGTCTTATAAGAGTTAAACAGAATCGGATCCCATTTTGTTTTTGCCATCACAATCTTTTTCAAGACAACCCATAAAATAAAGAATATATTTTTTAGCATATTAATATTTAATAGACAATGAATTATGGGAAAGAAAAAAAATGAATTTTCCTCCTCCTAACATCGTTATATTAAACTTACATAATTATTATATGTTGAAAGCATATACTGTATATAGTTGCATATAGGTTTGGGGTTTTCAATGTGGGTATTTGCGGTTGACTTACAGATAAGTTGCACTATGATCTGGGGCATTACATGGATGTTTTTAAAATTAATATTTGTTAAATATTTCTGAAACTACAAACACTCATTCTGCAGATCTGTTTCTATGTTCTGAATAATCCATCACTTTCAGCTTAAAACCTACTTCATAACTTTATCTTACTCATAATTAGGGTTTTGCAATTATTAAAATTGGTAAACTACTGGTACCAGTAAAAATCATGGTTAATCAAGATTTTGTATATTGGTAAATGACTACTCTGCACTAAATAACTAACTGAAATTGTGATAGGTTATAATTGCATGGTATTTATCGAGTGCAGGACTGCTCTGTTTAGACAAAAATTTGGATACCATAATCAGTTTTAAAATCATTTGAAAAAGATAGTCTTTTGTCATAAATAAATGGCAAATATGAGCATCCTTAATTTTAATTGAATTTTTGGTGAAAAATTTTTTTTACCTATTCAAGTATATACGGTAATTCTGAGGAGCAAGTATTAATATTTTCTTGAAAAATAAAGAAAGCCGTATGAATCAAATTTATACTTCCAAATGAGAAAAAAAATTAATCTTGACTACTGATGTAAATAAAAATTTAAATTATATAAATTACAGACAAATTAAAAGATTTCCTCCAGAGGAAATGCTGAAAAGATCTCAGCCCAAACCAAACCACAAAAAAAAGATATAATTGAAATACACATTTTGTGAAATAGGTCAGTTTGAAAACTTTTCAGTACCTCCTTGTAATAATAAATGACTAAAATAGGATTTTATATATTTTATATATAATTATAACAAGTAAACCCTCTCTGGTTGAAGAGAGATCTCACCTGGTTTCATGAAAGTAGCCAATTGTCTTATCTATATTTTATATTACTAAATAATAAAAATAAATGTTTTAAAAAAAAAAAAAAAGAAAAAAAAAGCTGTTTTCTCATATCTGTAACACTGATTAAAAGGGAATTGCTATTGACAAACGAGGTAATAATTTTTTAAGTAGTAAATAAAAATACCGTTACCCCACAATACAGAATAAAGTTGACAAAGTCTTATTGTAAATAAAACAAAGATATAACTTTAATAATTAATAGAACATTTTAAAATAATAAATGCAACAATTTTAAGCACATGTCTACCTGAGAAAGTATAGTTTTATTCAGACTTGTCTAGTTTTCCAGCAGTACTTATAGAAGATAAACATAAACTTACTGGCATGTTAAAATTGTTTTTTTGACAGATTTGCCTTAAAAATAAGGAGCAGATCAATTATAAGCTATTGATTTTATTAATTGTTTTTTTTTTTACAATTTACAAATGTAAAAGAAAATAAAAGAGATGATTATGTTAACTTAGTTATAAGATTTTACACTTACAGGCTGGCATTAACAAAATAAAATTTAAATATTTATTAGAAAGAAAAAAAGATTTTTTTTTATGGGCATTTTGTTGCCAAAAAAAGTACTGTTGTTTTTAAATGTATTTAAAAACTAAAAAAATATGATTAAAAACGTACATTCAAACTTCCACTTTTTTAAGAGGTATTTACGTTTCTTTAAATGAGTTTATTAAAGTGCTTAAAAGAAGCAAGAAATACTGAAAATATCATTAATGTTCCTGAAATAAAGGATACTGAGATTATCTAGAACTATATAAGAAATATATTTCTTTTGTAAAGACTTAACCCTGTGTCAGTCACCTCAGATTTCCAAAAATGGAAGACAAAGTGACATCTGCCACCCATGACACCTAAGTTACAACTGCATCATGCAGTGTGCAACATGCCCTTACCAAGTAAGGACAGAGTAGTGGGAGGGAGAAAAAGAAACAATATGCCAACTAGTAATTACGACTATTTCTGAGATGAGGTATTGTATTTATTTACAATGTTCAACCTGTTGTCCTCATCTTTGTTGTCATATTCACAACGTTTCAGCTATTGTATGCTCCATTCTTCTTCAGGCGATTTGAGTTAAAGGGAAATAACTGAAACCGAGATATCTGGAAGAGGCATGGCACGTGGAAGTAGAACAATCTACGTCAGTGGACGAAATAAAGGGTTCAGTTCGAATTTCCAATCACCTGAAGAAGGCTGGATTGTACAATGGCCAAAACATTGGAAATATGACAACAAAAATGAGTACAAAAGTTCGAACATTGTAAATACCGTAAATAGGAATTAGAAGTACTTAAAAAAAAAATTCTGGGGTAACAAAACACCCCACGTGATTAACACAGGGTTAAGAATGCTATAATACTGATTATTACATCTATAAGATTATTTATTGAGATTTATAAATACAAGTGTTCAAAGGACGAAATTAAAGAGAAAAATGAAATTATTCGTTAAATTAAATTTTAGTATCAAATGTATTAACAAAAATGATTTCAATAAATTAAAAAAGAACTTCAAAATAAAACTGTCAACAAAACAAGAATTTTTTTTTAATTTTAAGAAAAAGTAAAACTTTGAATATAACACACACACAAATATAAAAGTGTTTTTTTTGTTTTTGTTTTTTTAAGCCAAGCATCTCTTAATTCTATGAAAGCACTAAAATGCCTTGAGAGATGAAGACATGATATGCACAGCAATCATCAATTTGTTGACATCAGTCACAAGTCATCCAATTAGCCTTTTTCTTTTTTAATAAATATGCTTAGTGCTCACTTAAGTGATTAAAAAGGAATAGGTCAGCAATGTAAAGGTTGGAAGGAAAGACATTCAATGCTTAAATTATTCAACATTAATTTTTATGATTTTTATAAAATACCTATTTTTTTTGTTTTTTTTTATTGACTTTGCAAAATTTATTGAAAATCTTCAGCATATTTTCAAAAGCCTTATCACTTTTCTATATTCCAATATAAAAATAAAGTAAAAGTGAAGTCAAAGAATTGCACAATCTACAAATTAATGGCAAAAGTTTTAAACTTTTACAAATACAATGTTATTTTTTAAATCCTAATTCATAGAAATCAATTGAGCTCAATATAAATTTTCTTTTACAATTAAAACATTTTTAAAAGTTTTTATTTAAGGGGAGTTTTTTCCTTTCTTCAATATGGAATCACATGAACATTGGCAACAATTCTCTTGTATCAGCAAATTATTATTTTCAAACATGACATATACCCACACACTATCAGTTTTAAAACACTATATAGTTAAAGTATTTATGCATTTAAAGTTTTGCCAGATGATAGCACAAATGATGATATGGTTTGATATTACTGCCTTATAGCCAGATATGACTTTTTATCACAAACAAAAATGTAGTAGGCATCTACTTCTATTTTCATGCTTTTTAGGTTTCATTTCTACAATGAGCAGTTCAGTCCAGGCAGAAAACCAACCTCTTCACAAGGAGGAATAGGGTGGGTTAATAATCTTTTTCCCTCTTAAAGTAGCAACAGCAGCATGCATAAATTATCAAGTATCCAATCACAAACCATAATAGGTGATATTGCTTCAGCTTAGTAACCAAAAGCAATGATGTGCAGTAAATCACTCTACATGCCTTATTCATGTAGGATATAATGAATTATGTTAAGACAAAGGACTGCTATAATCATAATAGTTCTTAATATTGGATTGTTGCTGATCATTTCTTAATATTAGATTCTTTACATGAAGTCAAAGGAAACAAGACTAAATTTAGTTTAATAGTTTAAAGTGTGGAAACATTCTAAAAGTTATTTTTGCATAAATTTAAAATACTGAAAAATACAGAATTAAATCTTAAACTGTTTTAAGAATCAGAAATAAAAGATTTATCAGATGTATATTGTCTTGCTACACAAATATCAAACCAGAAGATGGTAGAATATTTTTTTTTGAGAATTTGTATTAAAATTGAGTGTATATAAAATTTCAGGTGAAAAGACCAGGTGTTTTAATTTAGATCATCTGCTTATTTTTTTTTTAGAACCTATTTAATAAAAAAAACCAATAAAAATCTTTCAATGTCTTTTATTGCTCACACAAAAATTATATTTTTATTCAAGCCTTTTCAGTTTAATTTACAAAACAAGTTTATCAAGCCTGGTTCTTAAGAGCTGTATAGGGAGAGGGTGTTGAAAAATCGCTGGCCTGGTTCAGAATTTTTTTGGGAAAAGTAGGGGCCTAAATTTTACACTTCCACCATATATATATATATATATATATATATATATATATATATATATATATACACACAGTAGCGTCCAAAACTAAGGGACAAAATTTTAAAACCTAATATTTGTTAGAAATAACAATTGTG
Organism: Acanthosepion pharaonis; assembly: GCA_903632075.3. Classification (NCBI taxonomy): domain Eukaryota; kingdom Metazoa; phylum Mollusca; class Cephalopoda; order Sepiida; family Sepiidae; genus Acanthosepion; species Acanthosepion pharaonis. Next base: position 490,889 of record CAHIKZ030004433.1, on the reverse strand, counting down.
AAGAGCTGAAATTTTGACAACTGGTAGTCGTTACCATCCATAATAACATACTAAAATTTGAATCATTTGCAAAGGATAGAAAAAGAATTATAACAATTATTTATTTATTTTCAAAATAGGATCGTCCAAAAGTAAGGGACAAAATTGAGAAAAACAATGTAAACAGTATGCTATATTCAAATTTTTTGATTTCCTCTAAAGAACAAGTCTTACTTAGTCATTTGTAAATGTTGCATCAACCGGCACCATGGCGAAACGCCAAAAACTTGATTACTCTGTGAGACAAGCTATTGTGAAGCTACACAAGGAAAAGCACACCATTAGAGAGATTTCAGAGAAAGTGAAACGTTCCAAGAGTGTTGTAGGGTTGTTAATTCCTACAATGATACTATACAAAATAGTTAGTGCTTTTAAAACCGGCAGACCCATAAAACTTGACAAGAGAAGATCGAATAATGCAGCGAATGTCATTAAAGGACTGTTTTAAGTCTTGCACAGAAATTAAAAGGGTTATGAATAGTACCTCATGTGTTAATGTGTCAAGAGACTGTTTGTAGACGACTGCAAGAAATAGGGCTGTTTAATCGAACCCCAGGGAAGAAACCACTTGTTAGTTCGAAGAATAAGAAGAAGAGATTAGAGCTTGCAAACAGGTATGTAATTTGGACATATGAAAATTGGGCAAAAGTATTTTTCAGTGATGAAAGCAAGTTTAATTTATTTGGAAATGATGGAAAAAAACAATATAAAGGGACGTATTGGTGAAAGATTAAGTGCAAAGTGTACTAAGAAAACTGTCAAGTTTGGGGGTGGAAGCGTCATGGTATTTGGAATGTTTTCTAGCCAAGGTACAACGCCTCTTGTCCGGTTACACCTTGTGTAAATGCGCAGATCTATAAAAACATTGTTCAAGTTGTGCCAATCATATAGAATTCAGGTTTCGATAGGGCTACCTTTATGCAAGATAATGCCCCATGTCACAAGGCAAAGGTGGTAATGAGTTACCTTAGTGAGCAAGATTTGGAAATTATGGATTGGCCACCGCAAAGTCCTGACTTAAATCCAATAGAAAATCTTTGGAAGACCTTAGGAGTGAAAGTTATGGAAAGAAATCCCACTAACACGGAGGATTTGTGGGTGAAGCTTCAAGAAGAATGGTCTAAAATTAGTATCGAGGATTGTCAAGAACTGATTCGTTCTTGTAGTCAAAGATGTGCAGCTGTCATTGAGAGCAAGGGCTCATTTACTGATTGTACCTGTATTTTTATTGTTTTTTTGCCGTTTACATTGTTTTTCTCAATTTTATCCCTTACTTTTGGACGTTCCAAATTTGAAAATAAATAAATAATTGTTATAGTTCTTTTTCTATCCTTTGCAAATGATTCAAATTTTAGTATGTTATTATGGATGATAACGACTACCAGTTGTCAAAATTTCAGCTTTTCACAGTTGTTATTTCTAACAAATATTAGGTTTTAAAATTTTGTCCCTTAGTTTTGGATGCTACTGTATATATAGCTTCTTTTTTTATTAATGTTTTCTATGACAGATTATTTAAAGCCAGAAAATATTTTTAGATTTTGAAAATTTTAAATTTTTTTTGGAGATGATGGTTTAGTGAAACAAGTCTTACTAATTAACCTATAACTGAGGGGAGATGAGATGGGTTCATACCTTTCTTTTAGAGTATTTGCACATAAGTGAATATAACGAACCCAACATGAATTGGAACTCAGCTCTCCAATTTACAATTCGGAGCCATTATCCATTACACTACATGTGCATCCAAGCTTACAACACCTGGTATCCAAAAGCGGTCACCCATCTAGGTACTAACCAGGCTTAACGTTGCTCAAGTTCAGTGATCATACAGAAACTTGTTTCAATGTGATGTGGTAGTAGCCCATATATATTGGTTTAAAAAGTTTTAAAAATCATTTTTACTGACTGCTTAATAAGTTAAAATGATGTTGATTTGCATAAGTTGGGTTTCAAATTCTTTTCATTTTTGACTTGATTATTTAGCTAAAACTCACAACCCAACACAAAAGGAAACTTCCTAATGACCGTTCATAAGACAGAAAAAGACAACTAAATATTAGTCGGTCAAATGTTGGATGACACTGAACATTTAGACAATCTTTTCATGATTTCCTTAGAACTTATCTAAACCAAATATTCACACAAGACAATTTGTGTATCATGTAATTTGCATAGCAAATTTGGAAAGCATCAGATGAAAAACCAGGGAGTTTGGCCAAAAAACTGACTTTTAGAATAGTTTTTCGTGGTTTTTCATTATATGCGGGGAAATGAGCTGGACTAAAACCACACTATCTTCTTTCTTGCATGATGGCAAATTTTTTGCAGCATGTTTGAAGAAAATCAGATAAAAAATGAGGAAGTTATTCAAGTTTTCATTTTAAGTAGTATAAAAAACCCAATTTTTTTGTGTGAGGCCAATGTTGCAGGAAAACTATCAAGCACTCTACATAAACCTCATAACATGAGGTTAAGTGCAAAGAAAATCAAGGTAATCCATATGGCCTCACCATAAAAAAAGTCATTTTGAAATTAAGGAAAAAATATCTTAAACTCATTTTTGTTTTAAAGATGAAGTAGTAAAGAAATATTAAATAAACCTAAACAGAACAAGTATCAGAAACATAATGACACTAAATTCAGGCTTTTTCTTGTATGAAAATGTTTAAATGGATAGATCATCTTAACTCATTTAATCCTCAACGATTTTATTTAGAAACTTATTGCATATATTTTATTAGTTTAGAAAGTGCAAAGATTAAACAAAATACTCATAGGCTCAACTTCATAAATGATGATTGGTGATTTTTCCATGACTGTTACAGGCTGTCCAATGTCTTGCAAGCAGGAGACAATAGCTCCCAGGCCTACTTGACATTTTAAGATATAGAGTGGCATGTGCAATACCCAATTCCACCTTTTAAGCCAGCAGTTTAGATGCTGTTGCCCAGCTAGGTGAGACATTAACAGTAAGGTGACATGGTTATAGGTTTTCTACTGAGGTTTTATTCCCCTAGGCATATGGCAAAGCTAGGGAAGTTTGATACCTCCCCAAAGGTTAATTCCAGCAGCAAATAATAATAATAAAGAGAAGCATCAATTAAAGCAAGATATTAATTTGAAGTAATCAACCAAATTTCCCACCTATTTGCATTTGTAACACATGCAAATTAGCTATGATTAAAATGTACATTTGCATTATCCCAACCAGTGATCACATGGTTAGGACTAAACAATTTGGATTTAAACTTCATCTCATCCTGTCAATTACCATCCAAATAAAATAATAATTACATGAAAAAGATAGCACATAATAAAATGTTTTTTCACCCCAAACTCTTCTTAAGGATGGGGGGGGGGAGACAATACAAAAATGTATTTATAAGAGCAGCAGAAATTGAGTAAAGGGTTATTATGTAAATTACATGAAAAGGAGGCCTTCCAATTTACATTACCAAAAAAAAAAAAAAAAAAAAAAAAAAAAACTCATTTTTTGCTTTTGTGTTAAAGTGCATTTATTTACTTCCTAAGTGCATCATTAAAATTGCTGAGTTTATTATTGCATATCTGAAGGGATGAGACTTTAAAAATTTGTTAGAAACAAATCTTTCAAATATGAATTTTTATTTTTTTTATTTTTTTAACAGAGTGACTGTCAAATTGACCAGAAAAGAATTTTTAAGAATGACAGAAAAAAATGATTTATCAGCTTATTTTTCTTTTTAGATTGACTGATTATATGGAGATTAGAGTCGGTGTTGATAATCAGTTACTAAGTGTTGAAAGGGAGGGAGAAATTCAGTATAGTCGGCAGGAAACTTGTGCAGATGTCTGGAATTAGTCAAGTGTAGTGTCAAGGCATTTCGGCTTGACTCATGCACCTTTTTTAATTATTTTTTTAATTTTTTTAATTTTTTATTTTTTACCTTCAGCAGGACCAACATTTGCAGAGGCATTTCCTGAAATGTCAGCATAAGATAAGCAAATGCGACCATTAACAAAATCAGGAGAGTGACTAATTTAGAAGACAAACTTTATGGACAGAATTTAAGACAGAATAATAACTGAGACATGCAGATTAACAGACATATTGGAGAGTACAGAAAATCTTAATATATTTATTTAAAAATAAAATAAAATTTTATCAAAGAAATATTCTTAAGAGCGTTCTACTGAAAAGCAAAACATTTTTAAAGTTATTTTTACCACTGACAAAAAGATCAATATTGAAATATCTCTTGTTTTCACTTATTTTATTGTTTTTTTTTTAAATACATGCCATATCCCCCTCAAGGCATAGGTGATGATGGCTCTCCACAAGATCCCTTTCTTTATTATCTGTCAATTGCCATACTTTTTTTTTTTTTTTGGCAAAGACAGCAAAATGGGTTCCTGTTGCTTTCTTCAGTTTGCAATTCAGAGTTATCTTTCTTTTAGACTGATTGCCATCCAAGGCTAGAGATCCAGTCTACTTTATTACTTTATCTGTAGCTGGAGAGGCAGTTCAGCTATTTATTAGCATATAAAATGCATGCTTTCACATTATTTTTGACAAATGCATTTTATGTTCTCTCCCACATCATACAGTCACTCACTTTACACTCTTCAGTATTAGCCACTTCTCCATAATACATTAGAAACATTAAAAAAAAATGTCTGCAAAACTGGCAAATATTTATTTCACATTTTTCTATATGTATATAAAATAATATAAGAATATATTATATCCATTCTTTATGATTAGATTTTTAACTAAAAGTTCAGAAATTAAAAATATCTATTGTCATAAATGATATTTAAATTTTTAAATTAAAATTTTTCATTATACAAAAGCATTCTGCAATTTTAACAGATCTTTATTTTTTTTATTTTTTTTTATAAAAATGCACCTAAAAGGAAATTTATTACCATGGTATAGGTTAATTTTCAAGTTCCTAGAAAATATCAATCGATCTGACAAAATTAACAAATTAAATTCATAAGTTTAAAATGTGTTGTCACAACAGGAATAAAATAAATTTGCCATTATGAAAAACTCATAACTAAAGCTAAGATGGCCAAGATGACTGGCAATAGGACCAAGCACAGAGGATTCAACTCTGGAAACATTTTGTGCTCAGTTTCAATGTTACCCATTTTTACAGTTTTGTAAATAAAATGCTTTTCCTCTTAGAATATAATAAGAGAGAATGAATTAGTAAATACACAGACAATTCTCTCTCTCTCTCCCTCTCTCTCTCTCTCTCTCTAAAGTTTGTTTGCATCAAGCTGTCAAACTCAAACAAATGAAAGCAAATTCTTTTTTTTTTTTTTTTTTTTTAAAGAGAAGCAAAATATAGTTATCTCTAAGGTAATAGAAAATAGATTGACAATCAGATCTTGCTGGAATACTTTAAATTAAATTTTCCTGTCAATTTAATATAAATTTGCCTCCATATAGAAATTTCTTTTTAAATAACTGTCAGGAAAGGCATTTCAGACTGCAGAAGAGATTTAGATCGATAGGAAAAAGTATGTATTTGGTCCAATATACAGCAGTTTTATAGAGCACAGCATAATTTAAAAATACTAATTCCCAGGCAGACATTTTTTTATTTAATAGCATCGATTAGATAACACTACAGATTTTGATTCTAACAGTCAAGTGCAAATATTAAGCAATTTTTATCTATTCCTTTGTATAAATCCACTTTATATGAGAGAAAAATTGAAATAAGGATGATACAGGTCATACAAAGTTAAATTCTGAATAAACTAAGTTTGTATGTCTATTTCTGAGATGAGGTATTGTAATTATTTACACTATTTACATTGTTCGGACTGTTGTCCTCATCTTTATTGCCATATTCACCTTCAATATCTTTCTCTATTTCTGAGATGAGGTATTGTAACTATTGACACTATTTACATTGTTCGGACTGTTGTCCTCATCTTTATTGCCATATTCACCTTCAATATCTTTCTCTATTTCTGAGATGAGGTATTGTAATTATTTACACTATTTACATTGTTCAGACTTTTGTCCTCATCTTTATTGCCATATTCACAACACTTCAGCCATTATTTACACTTACATCCTTCAGACTTTTTGTCAGAATTTTTGTTGCCATATTCACAATGTTTTGGATGTTGAGCGCTCCAGCCTTCTTCCTCAAGGACACACGAAAGCGTTGGTTGAACCCAGTGAATTGACCCAAAGAATTTTGAGTAATACCTGGCTACAGCTGAGGTGAACAAAAAAAAAAAAAAAAAAAAAAAAATCTTGGAGAGTTGAGTTAAAGGGAGTTAACTGATACCGAGTCATCTGGAAGAGGCATTGAATGTGGAACTAGAACAAGCTATCCCGGTGGACAAAAAGAGTTCAGTTCGAAATCTGTGCAACAGCTGAAATGTTGTGAATATGGCAACAAAGACGAGGACAATGATAACAATGAAAATAGTATAATTAACTGAAAATTTATATTCTATTACTAAAATTGCAAAATACTAGCAAAAATATTTTACTGTAAATAGTTTGTATTTTTTTAATTTTAAGGTGAAAATATTCAATTTAAGAAAATATTTTACTATTAAAATAAATAAATTTATTGCTACTGGGAATTTACAGGCAGCTTCATTTTAAAATATTTAATAAAAAGTGTACATGGATTAAACTGGAATTATTGCGTCATCTCAATGGAAAAATTCTATTTAAGAGGAAGCAAGCAGTGTTTTCAAATTATTCTTTATTCAGATATCATAATGGGTAAGAACAAATAACATGAAATATTTTTATATATTTGAATAATACTTCTATGCCTAATGCAAAATTTCTGTTGTCATTCACAAACCTGCTAGCAAGACTTAGCAATGTGTAAGCATTTTAGTTCTTAGGGAGGTCATTTAAAGACCCCCCCGCAAACAAACTCTTACACAAGGTAAATATCCCAAGTAATTATCGCTAATTAGTTACCAGTTAACTTGAGCTTTTCTTTACTTTTGGATATATATATATATATATATATATATATATATATATATATTTACGAGAAAGGAACAAAATGGAAAAAAGATAAGAGTAAAAATAACTCACCATCATCCATACTACGTGACCTATCATAGCTATAAGATGACTGGCTATATTTTCCAGCTCTGGCAAAATGTGGATTTTGTCGATCTATCGTATTCTGACGAGTTTGGTATTGTGTGCGTCCAGAATAACGGAATCTGGAACCAAATCTTGGGAATACATGGGCAGTTTTGGAGGCATCAGGTTCCTTTAGTCTGAAAACAAAAAGAAAAAAGTTTAAATATTGCTATTTCTTTTTATCATTTAATGGAAGTAATTTAAAAACAGATGATGAATATACAATTATTTGCACATCAGGACTTGACAGTTTATTTAAACTAACAGCCTTATCTTTGTTTTACCATACTGATGAAGGTTCCCAAAGATTTTTTATGCCTACATATGTTAAGAATTTCGGTTTTGGAGTTTAATAGCTGGTTAGGTTGATTATATAAAGCTATGGCTAATTTCTCCTTTGTACATAGTTTACAAAATTTTTGGCCTGCTTTATATTTGGGGCATTTTTTTTAATATTTCCCCATTTAAGGATGGGGTCTTTATCGTTTTCTTGTCTAGTTTTCCATACATGGGTGGATAGCGTGGTACTACATTTAATTTTTTCGTTTTTAAAAACTACTCGTGTGGTTATAGTATCTTTTTTTAAAATTATCCTGAGTAGCACTTATGTATACTTTAGGGTTTGTATCCTCCATATCCTTATAAATTTTCACCTGGTAAACCATGCATTCTTACTGACATTTTCCCTGTAATGGGCAGATATTTTTGTTCCTACAATTACAACTAGAAGGGCTACTGTGTGGATTATCCAGAGTTTTTTTTTTTCTTCAATCCACTAATTAAGGTCCCTACACTGGGCATGCAACAGTAACTAAGTTTTACATTATTTTTATTGAATATTTTATGTAACTCAGTTTTTTGGGGGAAATTTTGCTCTAATTGCCTATAAATATGCGTTTCTCTTTTGCCTCTTTAGCCAGCTTTCCCTGACGATCCGCTTAGGTGAAACCTGGGTAGGTTTGTCTGGCTCACTAGGTTTATCTAGGTCTGCTCTATGGTTGTATTGAGCTCTTTTGTTAGTTAGTTGTTTACTCGTGTTAGGGTTTTTTTCTTTGGGCTTCAAACCTGTACGATTTTTTTTCGACAAACTTTCATGTTTCTAGCTCTTTCCTTAAAACCTCCCCCCCTCCCTCAAGATTGATTTGATTATTGGCAAATCAAAAATTCTTAGGTTTTTCAAAACGAGTATAGTTACCTATATTTGTATTATATATATATATATATATATATATATATCTCTCACTTAGCTGATTGATGTTACCTTCAGCATCCTGACTCCAAAGCTTTGGAGGCAGACATGTCTGTCCACTCTTCAAGGTATCAGCAAATTATTGCTTATATTTTTTTGATTTTTTTCCTTTTTATATACATTTAACATTGGTGTAAGTTTTTTTTCCCCCTTGTGTGTGTGCGTGCACACATGCAGCCATATGCCTGTCTGTGTAGATGTGTAGGGTGTCGTAATCATTTGTCCTTTTCTTCATTGTATCAGTAGATACACAGAACATAAAAGGTGAGAAAAGATTAAAAAAAAAATATATATATATATTTAAAGAAAAGAGGAATATTTGTTTTATATTTTCTCATCTTTTACCTTCTACATCTATCTACACTTTTTGCAGGAGAGTCTTTTTAAAATTTTATAAATAAAACTTTTGAATTTCATCTAACTGCACAGCATTCACCAACACTTAAACAAGGAGACTGTCCAGAAAAGTTGCAGGAGGTTCTGAAGTCATCTGGTGTCTGTGGTTGAAGCCAATGGCGATTTTATTGAATACATTTACTCAATAGTATTTCAACATACTTTTGAGTAATTTTGGTAAATATATCTGATAAAATGAGATGTCAGTGTTATTTTCATTTTTGCATAATTTAGACGACAATTTATCCATCGCACCATACATTTTATATATAAAATAAACACCCCCACACCCGATTCTTAATATGCTGAACAAATACTCACTCGATCTTGATCACTTCAGGAAGTATCTGCATTTCTGGCATGCTTTATCTTTCCAAGTGTCATATTCCAAAAATGGAATATTGCTGCCACATCTGGAGTGGAGCTGCTCAATCCTCACAGGTACAATGACACAAGGCTTGCTCTATCCATGGAAAATGTTCATATGAATCCCAGTCATTAACCGCAGATGTTCAGACCATTACAACATGTCACACTACTTGTGCCCTCATTTTCACCATATTCCAAATGTAAAGAGAAAGTTTAATTCAGACATCCCTGCCCAAGAACTGCTATTTTGTGGAAACAAAATCTGAAATGGATTCTTTCCTGAATAATTCAAGCGTCACCTCTTTAAGTTAGGGTCCATTATCTCCTCATCTTCATTTCCTACATTTTCTTTCATTCATAAAACATTTTAACAGTAGGCCTCTACCTCGAGTGGCTCTCGGGCTTTGTATTGGGTGCTTTAGTAATAAAAATCATATATATATATATATATATATATAAAATGGCTGCTGGTTAATTCTTGAACCTCTTAAAATGAATATGGCATTTGGTGAACAGTCAGTGTTTAATTTCAGAATTTAGACAATTGTTAAGCTTGTTATTTACAACAAAGCAATGACTTATTATTCAGCTTGGCATAAAATCTGCCATATAGTTTAAGAACTTGAAAAATAGGCTAAAAGCAAAAATTCCAAACAAATCAACTAATTAGGTTTTAAATCAATTATTACAGTACTTATTTTCGCCTCCACATATGACCACTTAAATGTTTTTGTATATCCATTTTGTCTTTTATAAACATTAAGTGGGTAAATCTTCTCTTTCATAAAATTAAAGTCTGTCTGGGAAGTATCCAAACTGGTTGTGTGGCCTTGAAACATGACATCCAATCAGTTGACAAAAGATGTGAAATTGGTGCATTCAAAATGGTTGGATATTTCTAATAGTTTCCAGAACCATTTTGAAACAATGATAGCAAAGATTTATTTGCACTTCACTCATTCAGATATTTCCAAAGGTTACCTTAATTGTTCAAATAGTTTCTACAGACAAATGTCCAAGTTTCAAACAAGCTCACTTACCAAAGTTTCTGTGGTTGTAAAGAAAAGAAAAGACTGTCAACTTATGGTAGCAACAGATGTCAGCAATAGATTTCTTCTGTCTCAACCGTAACACTTGTAGCCAAATCACAGTTCAAACGAGAGCTCATCGTAACAGTCCAACAAGCAGCGTAGAAACGACAAAATGGGGTCACACGTCCAACCTTCACTTCTCACCAGAAAAAAAACGCATGATCATCTCCTGAGCTCAGAACAACGGTTTTTGTTCACCGAGAGATCTTTCTGATTGGTCATGCCATTCAGGGTAGGGAAGAACATTAGCATTGATTCTAGTCCTTAAAGTAGATTTTTTTTTGCTAACTACTTTATGGTAATTTTTCTTCGGCAGATCGCACACAAAACACAAACTCTTTTTTGAGGTAGCTGATTATCTCTTTCACTAGTTTCACTTTGACGGAGTTGTTTATTCAGGCCTGGTTGATGCCTTATTCTTCTGTACAACCGACATCAATGGGATTCAACCTCAGAGGAATTCATTATCTAACCATAACTGCAGCTCTCATTTGTAATCATCTTTGACTTGTTTAGGCACATAATCAAGCACTGTGTTTTTCAATTTCTCCAGTGGGTAGTCATCAGGTCATTTCTATATTGCAGTCCAGATCATCAGGACGTGATCAAATTCTGCACTAAAGTCGGGTTCAATTTTGATTGTGGCACAAGTCAACAAATTCTGTGTTGAGATCTCTACCTAGGTTATGTAGACTCCACCTAACTTTATAATAATGTCCATCCCCAAGATCAGTCCCAATAATTTACTGTTCACAACTAGAACTTTGATTGTGTTCATATTGTTCCCTTGAATCTGAATATGGTACGAATTCCTCAACTCTAGAGGATGTGTCCATCAACTGTTAATATGCTATAGGAGTAGAGGTTTACTCCTTGTTTCCGGTTTAGGATTGGGTTTCCAGTTCTTTTTAAAGTCTACTTCAATTCTATACTTCTAACATCTCCATCTAAACTCTGAAATTTATACTATTATTGCATCTCCAGTTACTTCTAAAATCTTTTCCTTCTCTTCCAGTAGCCCCTTGGTGGCAATATTGTTTGCTTCAGGCATAACGACCTGAATCCACCAATGCTATACATCTCTTCCCATCCAAATATACTTTGATGAAAGGAAGCATTTCATTTATCTTTCTGTGTGAAGGAGACTGGCACTATTGTCATGTCCCCCAACTCATTACCCTTACACTCCAAAGCAAAATGACAACCCCTAGCATTAAAAGCAATGTAATTCTTTTATTAGTAAATAAGAAAATGGATCTTACCTGAAAAATGTATGATGTTCTACACAAGTCTTCCATAGTCGCTTGGCAAAATTATGGTGTTGCAGCTTAAACGATATTATGTTCTCATATCTTTCAAACTGAAATATTATCAAAGACAAAATACCTTAAGTACAATCAACACAACAGTCAATTGTAAATTATCCAAATTTTAAAACCAAAACATTTATCAAAGTACAAATAAACCTCTCATCTACGGATCCCTAATCAACAGACTTTGGATGCAATGTATAAAAACTGCAGGCAAAATAAATAAAAAAGCATGCAGGAAAAAAAAAAGCTTCCAAATGGTTATCGATGTATTTCAAAATTTGAGGTTTTAGCAGAATGATTGGTATTAGTTCTCAAAGTGACCGCTTCTCGGTGGTAGCAGGCCTTTCAATTGTAAATAAAGGACAAAGTACAATACACTAGTGTGTGCATGAGAAATCTATTATTTTTGTTATTTTGAAAGTACAATACACGAGTGTGTGCATAAGAAACCTATTATTTTTGTTATTTTGATTAATATATCTATATTAAGATGCCATATATACATGTTTATAGTATTTACATTATGATCATAACTACTGGTAGTTACTACAGTGGTTTTATAACTCAAAAATAATCACTTCTCATCTACAGACAATCGGCTTTAATGCCCCCCCCCACATTAGTCCGTTGATGAGAGGTTTGTCTGTATAACAATATTAGCACACAAAACGAAATTGGCAAACCAAGTTTTATTCATTTTAACACATATTAACCAAAATTACATAAAAATATCTTAAATACTAACGAGTAAATTTATTCAATAAAATCACCATTGGCTTCAACCACAGACAACATTGGAATCTCCTGCAACTCTTCTGGACGGTCTCCTTTTATAAGTTGGTGAATGCTGACAATCCTTGTCTTCAGTTCATCATTGGTGTTACAAGAAGTTTTGTTGGTCTCTCACTCAATCACACTCCACACATAATAATCAAGGGGATTATAGTCTGGGGAGTTAGGTGACTATATGTAAGGAGTGATATGGTTGCAGAAATTGTCTGACAGCCATGATTGGGTTCTTCTGCTTGTGTGGCATGGTGTAGAGTCTGGTTGTCAGATATTGGTCTTCCAGCAGCAATCCTTTTGACTTTGGGCAGCATTAACTCCTCAAGGCACTTGATGCAGGCCTCTGTGTCGAGTCTAAAGCTCTCACCAACAAATTTTAGAGTTCTTTTCTTATCAAAATGATTAGAGTGAGTTTTCCAATACCTGGCTACTGCAGTGGTGAACAAAACCTTGGAGACTGACAATATATACTGAGTAATCAATGAAGTAAGACAGGTTAATTTAAGTTATTCATTCATTGTCACACTTTAACAGGTTCAAGTATACAATGAGTAAATATGGATACTTACCTCACCAGGTCGAATTCTGATTTGAAAAACTTTGCCTTTGTATGAAATATTCAATATCTTTGGCCAAGAGAAACGATTAATGCGAAGTTTATCTTTGTAAACCAAAAGACCACTGGCACACACACCAAGCAATATGTCCACATGGTTGGAATCCTGAAAAGAAAATAAGACAGCAATAAAACAAATAATTTATTTATATTATTAGATTGATTCATTTTTCTACAGCCTATCAACCCTCTGCAGCTTATTTAAAGGCAGAAAATATTTTTAAATTTGAAGAATTTTTTTTTTTGAACATAATGATTTAGTGATACAATTAAATACATAGCTGGAGGCAGGGCGGGGTGGGAAGGAGAAAAGGCGGATTCCTAACATTCCCAAAGGTATCTGATAGTAAGTAAATATAATGAACACAACTGGAATTGGAACATGGCTCTCCAATTAACAATTCTGAGGCATTACCAATGACACCACCCATACACCCAAGCTTACAGCAACTGAACTCCAAAGTTGTCACCCACATAGGTACTAACCTGACTCGACATTGCTCAACTTCAACTGTATAGCAATTGGTGTTTCATTGCGATATGGCAGTAAGCCTATATTATTAACTATTTAGTAGATAATAGAATCCTTATTTTAAAAATTAATAATTCTATAAGAAAAACTTGCTTTTATAGTTTATCAATCCTTTGCAGGTTATTTAAAGCCAAAGAATATTTTTAGATTGTAAGAATTTGGGGGTGATAATAATTTACTGATAGATGCCCTACTAATTAACCCATAGTTGTGGACAGAAAAGCTGGATTCATACCTTTCCCCAAGAGTATTTGCACATAAGTGAATATAATGAATGAACTGCAATTGAAACTTTGCTTCCCGATTTCCAATTATGAGCCATTATCCATTACATCGCCCTCAAATCCAAGCTTCCAACACCTGGTATTCCCAAGCAGTCACTCATCTAGATTCTGGCCAGGCTCAATATTGCTTAACTTTGGTAATCTTATGAAAATTGGTGTTATCACTGTAAGCCAATATAAGAATGAATATTGTAATTGACTAAACATATGTCATAAATATGAATAGACACATAAAAATCAGAAAACATTTACTAGAAATTAGTATTTTGTAAGCTTAATACAAGGAGGTGCTGAAAATTTCTAAATCCATCTTCATACAGATTTTAGTCTGGCTTTTAGTTAATAGGCTGAGAGGTTTGAGACTCACGTGACAAAGTTATATACAATTTATATTTCATATATTTTGTTTTTAAAATGACGTTCACCCTGTATAAGGCCCAAGAGCCAGGTTGAGGGTTACAATGGGGATATGTGCAAAGATAATGGTAACCATAGGCTTGGACATGTTAAGATTGTAATGACTGAGGAAGCATCCTCTTGGAAGTCAGTTATACAAATCAGCAGTTTATGAGAAGTACCTCCCAATGGAATATGAAGGGAATGAAGGTGGTTCACTACAATGTGTGTGTTATGGCGGGTCTAAGCCATGAAGGCTAGAAATGATGGAACTAAGGAATGTAGTTCATCTGAACACTTTCCATGGAAATAACGACAGAGCAGCAAGAGGTTTGCAATGTTTCTTCTGTGGGTAAAGAACTGTAGAAGGGAAAATAATTCATCACCCACAAAACCGCATAGATGTTTCTGGCATCCATCAAGACTGGAAAGTTCCAACTCAGATATGGCAGCAGTACACCATTCTTTGGTCTGGTCAGAGCCAGGTAGAGGGTTACAGAGTAAGAGGCCCAATTTATGGGGATATGTGGGAAGATAATGGTTAACCATAGGCTTGGACATGTTAAGACTGTAGTGATCAAGGAAGCATACTCTTGGGAGTCAGTTAACCAAAGCAGCAGTTTATGAGAAGTACCTCCTAATGAAACATGAAGGAAATGAAAGTGGTTCACTACAATGTGAAAATCTTCATGAATAGAGATCAGAAAATTCATCTGTGGTGTTAAATGGGAAGAAAGAGGACTAATCTAATTTAAACCATAAAATGATGAAACACTAAGTTGCTTTTTATGCTTCCAATTTAAAAAATTTTATTTACTTTTCCCAAGTCTTTTTTGGACAGGGGTAGAGGTTTATCCCTTGTTTCCTGTTTAGGACTGGGATTCTGGCTCTTTCTAAACTCAACTTTGATGCTATACTTCTAATGTCTCCACCTAAACTGAAATGTTATTCACTAAATAGATCTTGACCTCTTCAAGTCTAGAATTAGTTGTTATCTCCTGTATAGCCACAATAACTTCACTTCCTATCCTTTATTATGTTAATGCAAACACTATACAGTAACCCTCTGCCTCGAGTGGCTTTTGGGCCTTATATTGAGTGAATATTAGTAATAAAAAACAAATATTCTGAAAGAAGAAACCTGAATAAATGTTATAAAAATTCTAAGACATCAGATCACATTGGTGATATTCTGGTTAGACTTTTCAGACCTTAGCTATTCCTTTTACTCATTTTCATGGATGTGTAATGAATTTTAAAAATAAAAAAAATTAGAGAATAAATTATGTGAGAATTGGATGTGTGTGTGGTATAATGGATATCATCTCAGAATGATGAATCTGATAGTTGAGTTCAAGTTCCAATCAGGTTCGTTACATTTACTTATATGTAAATACCTTATGAATATATCTCTTCTACCAGCTTTGGGTTGAATAGCAGGGCAGATTGGGTCCTCTAGCCTTGGCTGGTAACCAGCCTACCACAGAAAGAAATGGCAGCCCACTGTATGGAAAATCTTCTGCTTTGTCAGTCATGAATCAAAAGAGACATGATCGTCCAAATGTGTATCATGTACAGCACCTAACTGACTGATTGAGTGGGAGGTAAAAGTAAATATACAAGCAAAAGATTAAGCAAAGAGTTGATAGTTTGAATCTATCACCAATTTCCTATAAATTCTAAGATGGCCAAATAGAGTTCAAGTTTGATTCACAGCTAACATTTCTATTATTAATAAATTTGACACAAACAGATTTATTCAGAATACAGAGAGCAGTATTTATAAAGAAAATCTGAATAAAGGTTAAGTTAATTTTTTGTTTAATATAACATGACCTTACCATAGCTTCATGCAAATCAACGCCATACATTGCCAGTTTCTTGGCATTTTCAAGGAAATGCAGCTCTGCCTCTTCAGGAGTCTGACCTCTGCAAGTAAATAAAAGGAAAATAAATAATATTTTATAATCTTATCAATTGCACTGTGTATTTTTTTTCTTTCTTTACTTAACCCATGATATATCATCATTATGCCTCTTTTTAGGTGTGTGCCTTTGTCTTTATTATCAGTTGTTAACCGTTATCAAATTCAGGATTATGGTGTGGCAAGGGGACATGGATTTACATGGGTTATACCAAGTCTACCAAATCTAACTTCAAATGGTAGATGTTGGTAGTAATAAAAAAAAAAAAAAAAAAAAAAACAATACAGGAAATTTCTTGTATAGAAGAAAAATAGTTTTATTCATGACTGCAACAGAATATTATGCCAAACAATTTAAGCAAGCGAGAAGTGAGAGGAGAGAGAGAGCGAGCAAGATAAAACGAGAGAGAGAGCGAGCAAGATAAAACGAGAGAGAGAGCGAGAAAGATAAAACGAGAGAGCGAGATAAAACGAGAGAGAAAGATAAAAGCGAGAAGGCGAGAAAGATAAAACGAGAGAGAGAGCGAGAAAGATAAAACGAGAGAGAGAGCGAGAAAGATAAAACGAGAGAGAGAGCGAGAAAGATAAAACGAGAGAGAGAGCGAGAAAGATAAAAAGAGAGAGCGAGAAAGAGAGAGAGAGAAAGCGAAAGATAAAAGATAAAAGATAAAACGAGAGAGAGAGCGAGAAAGATAAAAGCGAGAGAGAGAAAGACGAAAAGATAAAACGAGAGAGAGAGGCGAAAAGATAAAACGAAAAGAGAGAGAAAGATAAACGAGAAAGATAAAAGCGAGAGAGAGCGAGAAAGATAAAACGAGAGAGAGCGAAAAGATAAAAGCGAGAGAGAGCGAAAGATAAAACGAGAGAGAGCGAGAAAGATAAAAAAGAGAGAGAGAAAGATAAACGAGAGAGAGAAAAAGATAAAACGAGAGAGAAAGAAAGATAAAACAGAGAGTCGAGAGAGAGAAAAACAAGAGTCAGCGAATGGGTGATTTCTAAAGTATTACTCAAAGCAACAGTCTTTGGCCCCAAATTAAAAATATAGATACTCAATGCAGCTGCCTCGACACAGAATCATTTCTACATTGGCTGGGACCTTATGTTAATCTAATTGAAGGGACATCAGATAGCCAAACCAATTGGTCCAGGTTAAATGTTTATATCTTATTGAGAAATAGAGTAATTATTTGCCTACACCTTAAAAAAGTTTTGCCATGTCTTCATAATGAATTTTCAGGGACACTGTTACCCTGAAATGCTATATATATTCATATAACACTACCTGAAATAGATTGTAATTTATAGAGATTTAAAAATATGAATAGAAACATCAGAAACACATTATTTTCTGCAGGTCAACTTTTCATTGTGAGACAAGCAAATCAATCAAAAACAGAAATATGTAAAATATGAAGAAAAATAAATCAGATTGGTTGCACAGCAATTGTGCACTTTAAACTAGATCTGTTCAGGCAAAATCTGGTTATCATTCTCCCCAGAAATTCCTATTTCATGGTTATTTATACATTTTTGCTGGCTGCTGCCTTGGAGCTTCTGGGCAATTTTTTTTTTTTTTTTTTTTTTTCCATTTTAACAATCCTAGCATCAAATGATGAATTGATACTTTCCAGAAAATACCTAAAGTCCTCTATAAATGTCACAGCAATGCAGAAGATAAACAACAATGTCCTCCTGAGCAGAACCACTAGAGAGAAAGTTTCATTTTACTTTTAATGCTTTTTGTTTTTACTTCTGGCTTCAATATAAATTCTTCAATTTCTGATAAAGACTGAAAGCAAAAACAATTTCCAAAACTTATTAACAATAAGAAATTATTTAATGCCAACAAGATTTTTAGGATATGTCCGTATGAATAGAATATATATTCTTTGTAAGTAATCTGGTCTACAAACTGTAGTTCAGATTTCACTGATATATTTTGTGAAGAGCATTGGGGTAGATTCTGCTGTCCAAGAGATATCCCCAAACAGAGAGTGGAATGAAAATCTACTCCTGTGGATTAAATAAAGGGTTTAGTTTGAAAGATTTTTGTAATAGATACATACTAAGAAGGTCAGAGGGCACAATAGTCCAACTGTAAATAATAACTCTTAATCCCCAAAACTGACAAATTATACAAATTATTTTTTATTTCTGTAAAAAAAAAAAAAAAAATTCCATTATGTAGCTAACTTTAAAAGTCAATACGTGAACAGACTGCACCTATTTAACTAGTTTTGTATGCAAAAAGTTAGTTAAAAGTGTGGAGGTGCTTTTAAATGCTGTTCTAAGTGCAATTTCAGATGAAACAGTCAATGACATAACATTCAAATACTGTTCACTTTAAAGGCATTCATCACATTAACAAACAAAAATATCCACTCAGACAAAATGCAAAAACTATTAACTCCATTATCAACAATTACTAGCTTCTAGATTATTTCAACATTACCCCCAAATGCCCAGGTTTCATTTTATGTATGATCTGAGGGCGTTCACAACGATTAGGACCAAAGAAACAAAACTGTGGGATGACACACATTTTTCTTAAAATTCATGGCCTGTTATTTTCCTATTGGCTAAAATCTAAGTTCAACAAGGCAGCATAAATTACTTGGGTGTGTGTGTGCATGAAAAACCACACACACACAATATAAATCACTGATTTGTGTAAAGTTGGGCTAAGATTCCTTGAAAGCTCACAAGAGCGAGTTATTTCATAGGCAGTAAATTCAAGCAATTCTTTAAGGAACAACATTATTGCCAACAAACTTAAAACATTATACATGCAAAACATTTTATATATATATATATATATATATATATATATATATATTCAAACATATATTGTAAAATATAACAGACAATGAATATCTTAGGTTTAATCATGAGCCATTTTAAGCTTCATATGATGTGTTTAGTTTCGGGATAAAATAAAGACAAAAACTGTCCAACATTTGGATATTTTTTTTTTTATCATGCTGTTCCTCAATCTAAGCTTTTGGCTCGCATGACTCACCATCAGAATGGTTATATGGACAAAAGCCACTATACGAAACTTAGAATGGCACATGATCAAACAGACATTTGTTGACTGTTATATTTAACAATATATGTTTGAATAATGATCTGCTGCCCCAACACACACAAGAGTGAGATAGGACTTACCAAATTATAAAATATTTTAATTTGGATTTCAAATAACTTAAATTTTACAATACTACATGACTATTTTTGTACTAAACTAAAATTCATTAATCAAATTAAAAGAAATTGTTCCATAAGGTGGCACCAGAGGAAGAGGACAGCCCAAGATGACCTGGGATGATGTTATTTTTTAGAAAGACATGGAAAAATTGAGCCTAGAACTAGTTTACACTAGTGACAGACACGTGGAGAGCTAAGCCAAGATCCACTGTCAGGCAGGAGCCACATTACTTTGTGCAAAATTAACCCCAGTCCTACTTCAACAAGAAAAAACACACTGTGATACTTCATAGGTCACATGATTTTATATATATATATATATATATAATAAGTGAACATAGAAGTCAACACTTAGAGGCGACAGTGTTCCATGCTAGATGCAATCATCAGGCCACGAGTGCTGTTATTTTTCTTGACTATATATATATATATATATATATATATATATATATATATATATATATATATACACACACAGGTCAGTGGTGCATTGTGGGTAGTCTATTTTGGCGGTTATTTTACCGGAAGTTGTTTATTTTTTTTATTTATTTATTTGGGTTAAATTATTTTGCTTGATTTTATTTTTAGTTTTTATTTCTTATCTTATATATTTATTTATTTTAATCAGTGTTTTTATTAATGAAGTAAAAGTTTGTTTATATCGCTTATTTAATAGTTTTGTTTTTGGAAGATAATTATTCAATTTTGGGGTTGATTGTTGTAGTTTATTCTAACTATTATTTTGGTGGGAATAGTTTTTAATTTGTTTATTACTTCATGTATTTATTTGGATTGATTATCTTTGTTAGTTTATCAGGATCAGTTTATTTATTTATGTTTCTTGGTTATATGTGTCTAACCACTCATCGGAACAGCTATTCCGACAAGTGGTGAGACACATAACTCCGAAGTAAACATGAGGTAAGTGGAGAAAAATATATATAAAGTGTCTGTCTTTCTTCACTTACCTCATGTTTACTTCAGAGTTATGTGGTTATATGTGTCTCACCACTTGTCGGAATAGCTGTTCCAATGAGCGGTTAGACACATATAACCAAGAAAAACCAAAACAAACAGGAGTTAAGAGAAAAAAAAAAAAAACTTTTCCATATTAATTCTATTAATACTCTATCCCTGCTTTTGATATTGAGCACACTATAACAAAGCTTGCTTGCCTCAAATGCCTCTTTATCAGCAAACAAATGAAAAACCAGCAATTTTGGCTTTAATTTCAAATTAACATGCACACACACACACTAATATATATATATATATATATATATATATATATATATATATATATGTGTGTGTGCACAATCTGTTGAAAATCTCAAATGTACAAAACTTGTCCACACATCTTGTTTGTCTATTGCTGAGCTAATAGCAAATATGAAGAAACAAGTGCCTGCTTCTCTCTCTCTCATATATAACTGATATACAAACAAACCTAAAGTAGTTCTCTTTAAAACGTTTCCCGAGAATAAAAAGAAATAACACTTAATATATTATCTATGTCAGTTTCCCAGAAAACTACATTTTGGTGCATGGACAAGAAAAAAAAAAAAGTCAGCATTTTAAAATGTTTAACATTACTGAATACTATATTCTCTTTCACTTTGTTTATCCCAAAGTTGACTCATTGTCATGAGATTCAACTCATTAGGATCATAATGGCATCGCATGTACTGCAGCCATAGCAATAGAGGTGTGTCTTGGGCAAGATAACCCAACTCTCTTAAGGTTGGTTCAGAAATTTTCTTTCATCTAGAATGGTTGCCACCTGAAGGCATGAGAGCCCATTTGCCCTTCTACTAATTAACCAATATCTAGAGGAAGACATATCTTTTTTCAAGGACATTAGGTCAAAGTGAACAAAACAAAACCAAATGAGAACTGAACACTGCATGCCAAACTGTTTCCGCATCAGTAAACATAACTATTTGTTTCTCCGCTACATATTGTGTACTCACTTGTAAATATTTTAAAAGGCCATGCATCTAGCACTTAACTTATTGGCTATAACATTTTCCACTTTGAAGCTGCTATATTAATAACACTTCCCTTTGCTGAAATAAAGCTGGGACTCAATTTGTTAGAGTGGCATAAAACAATACTTCACAGCCTCTTTGCTTTAGTCGACAAAAGGATTAAAAAAATATTTGGCAATGAGGAAATGTCTTTAGCTTCACACACACACAGAGAGAGAGAATGTGTTTGAATTATAATTATTGGCAAATTTAGTTTGGCCCAAATCCAAAATATGTCTTTCATTGCAATAAAGGCAAAGAGGAGAAATAGTCTCAAAGGAATAGAAAAAAATACAAATAAACAGTGGTGTCCACAGGTTCATCTGTAAATATGATGTTGGTTGATTAGACGTTTGATTAATTAGTTGATGGCTTTAAAAAATTAATACAGGAATCCCTCAATTAGTGCGTTAAATTTCTTATACCAAAATTCAATTAGTGCATACATAATATTTGATTAGTGTGGTAAAACATTCTTCAGTTTAACCATAGTAATTGAAAATTGATTTTTTTTATAGTTACCAATTAAAAAAAAAAAAAAAAAAAAAAAAAAAAATAGGTAACTATTTTGTTTGTCAAGTATTATGTTATCTAAGTAATTACAGTTAAAAAAATGGACTGTTATAATTAGATCAATTTTCTAATATAAACCAATAATAAAAATACATATTTGAATATTTGTCTCTTAAAATTTTTTGAATATTTAGACTTATGTTTATTTTTAAGGTCTTTAAAGGAAATTTCTGATTTTTTTGTAAAAAAATGATTTAGTTAGATACCGGAATTTACATTTATGAAAAAAATTTTTAAAAATATAAAAGATGTATGTATTTTCTATGGAAATGTTATAAATAACATTTTCAGGTTAAAATACTAACAATTATGATATTTGGAAAATTTCCAAAAATAGAAAAATACATAACATAGTTGTGTACTTATTAGACTAACTACTCAAGCCATGTGTGCATTTTTTAACTAATTTTTTGATTTTTTGATTTTTTTTTTTTTTTTACAACTTTAAATATTTAGCATGCTTGAGGGAGGTGGAGAGCCATGATCGCTTAAATCCTGAAAGAACATGGCACATAGAAAGATCCTTTTCTAAACATGAGCAAAAGAAGATAAAAGTTAAACTGCACAAAAATCTAGAAAAGTTATTTCTTTAGAAGGAAAATTAGAAAGAGTGAAGATGGCGTGTTGAAAGTAAAAATAGGCCTAGATCACAAACAAGGCAAGTAAATAGTAGGAGTTATTTTTCAGGCTCATTCAAGAATCTAAAAGGAAAAATGTTTAGAAACAAAACCTGATGAAGACAGAAGCTGACAAATTTGCAGAAAAATTTAAGGAACAATTTCTCAGTTATATGAAGAAAAGAATATCATGCAGCAAACCACTCTAAAGAAGTTTTTCAGGAAAGGAAAAAAAAAAAAAATCCCATAAACAATTTTTATTGTATCTTCTTATATGTATCTATATTTTAATTAAAAAGTACACAAATTAGAAATTGATTGTGAATGAGACTAAATTTGAGGTACAAACTAAATCATTTAAGTTATTATTAGGTTGGTGCAAAAATAATGACGTAATAATGTCGTTTTTTGACATAACGTCAAAAACGACATTATTACGTCATTATTTTTGCACCAACCTAATATATTGGATTCGATATTAATATACAGATTAGCTGCACTAATCGAGGTATTCCTGTACATCAATAGTTCCTGTTATGTCACTTAGTAAATAAATTTAGTATTTAAAGACAATTGCAATTTATGATTTGTTCAAGAAATTGTGCAATAGGAAAGAAGAGATAAGAAAGAAAAAATACTTATTTTGAGCTTTTCTCAGATTTTGTAAAAAGTTAAGTATAGTCATTTATTTATTTTGTTTTATTTTTGGCTTTGGATCTTCTGTAGCTTTATTTTGTCTTTGATACAATGAAGTAAAAAATAAGGTTAAACATATACTAACAAAAACCCAAGCTAAATAATTTTAGGTTTTAATAGTTAAAATATTTATTCAGTCAAAATTACACAATGTATAGAGAGCTTTAAGTCATTTTTTGTTAAATTTATTTCTCCAATATTAAATGCCTAATTTCAAAAGAATATTTGACATGTGCTCATTAGGTCTGAGAGAGAGAAAGAGAGATGTATTCGTCTTTCATCTATTTCTTACTGCAAATAGTTCCCAGTTTTTCAAGGCTTTTTCAGCTGTCAATACTAAATTGTACTCAAATGAATATGCATCAATATGGTAACTTTCTTCCTTCCTTTAATAACAATACTAAGAAGCTTGTCTGTGAATATGAGAGGATCATATTAAAAATAAGTAGACAAAAATTATTTAAGGAGACATGTCTTAATGAAAAGATGCTGCATATATATATATATATAAAATTTTTAAAAAATACAATTCCTTCGCTACATAAGAGTTCTCATGTTTCAAAAACGAGAGCCGAAAACCTCAATATAATTATTAAAATTAAATAGAGTTAAAGTATCAAGCCCTGTTTCATCCTCGAGCAAAAATATAGGAAGAAATATGCTGTTTAGATTTGTAAATTTTCACTTGAGGATGAAACAGGGCTTGATACTTTAACTCAATTTAATTTTAATAATTATATTGAGGTTTTCGGCTCTCGTTTTTGCAACATGAGAACTCTTATGTAGTGAAGGAATCATTTTTTTAAAAAATAATTAAAATTTAAGCTCTACTTCTGTATGGAGCACTGTTTTTTAAAAATAAAAACAAAAATACTAAAGAACTCTGGATTATTTACCTAACATGTTCTTTCCTATATATCTGCACATACACACACACACATATATATATATATATATATATATATATATATATATATATATGAATGAGTATTAAAATGTTAAGTTTAGCGGATGCCTGTGTTTAAGAAGATACTTTTTTTTTTTTTTTAAACTATAATTCAATGTCCAATGGCGTTGGTCATTCAAGAAACTTAAAAGAAAATGTGTCTTTTGAATGCCCAGGCTGGTAAACATTTAATTACACCATTTTAAAAAGAGGGATGTACGCCAAATGATTAGATTGGATTTTCAACGATGTATCAATTTATCGGTATTTTAAATATCTTTCAAAACAATAATGTGATTGCTGCTTATCAGACAATATGAAAGGAACTTAAAATAAATCAAAAGACAAAAAGTTGTCTATATTATTTAATGGAAACATGCATTAATGAAAAAATTGCTGCTTAAATATGCATATATATATATATATATTTAAAGAAAATTATAAAAAATAAAAAACTGCCCATCAAAAAGTTTGTGTAAATTTCATTTTCGTTTCACCCATTTAAAGTGATGTCTTCAAAGATCAAGGGAAAGTTAAGTCTCTGGTGAAATAAAAATGAATGTCTTTTACAATGGAGCCTTTTGTCTGTAGTTTTCATTTGTTTTTATTTTTTTTATCTTTTAACTGTTTTTTTAAATTATTAGCTCTAAATTTACATTGTGCTTTCAGGATTTCATCCTCCTTGGGATTATATATATATATATATATATTGCTGTATACAATTATTTATAAAAAAAAATTGTTTAAAAGCTGTAAAAGAGAGTTTAGAAAGAAAATAGAAATAATTGGTGTCAGAATGAAATTGTATCAACACTTGTTTTCTAATGTTATCTGCCTGTTTTAATATATATATATATTATAATATTCTGTAACAATTATATATATATATATATATATATATATACAATGCATCTTTTAGTTGGTGTCAGAATGAAAATGCAAACTTGAAGTCTTTAATGTAGTCAATACCCTGGCCATGTTCTGTAGGGTCATAATCACCAAGTTCTGACTGAACTGTGTAGGAACCCAGCAACGCATGGGTTACGAATGAACAGGGAAGTCTGTAAAAAGAAAAATATTTTTAAATAAAAAAGAGCTCATCGCAAATTAATTTTGAAGACAATTATAACACCTAAGTTTCAGTTGTTGCGGCATTTGATAAATCTTGACATTATACTGGTTTCAATGTGCTCCAATTGTGGCTGCATCAAGTCTGGTCATATGTTTTTCTAGGTAAGTTTCTTTTATGTCTAGTAACAAAAAATAATTAAATTCTGCATATTTGTAAGTCACTTGTTAACTTTGCCAAATGAGTCTCTTCCTTAAAAAAAGTAAAAAAATGTGTACATAGATGTAAAAGAAAGCTTCATACAGTAGAACAAGGGTTGGCAACCTACGGCACACATGCCATATGAAGCAATTTCCAATGGCTTGCAGCTGCAAACATCACAAAGTCCGAACTAATAACTACTACAACACAAAGAACATATTTAGCCGTTTTAATTTTAATATATGCTAAAGTATATATACTATATATTATTACATAAAATATATTGTAGAACAGGTATATTGACCTTGTCTTGTATAAAAATACGTATGCTGTGGGCACACAGTTAGCAAAAGGTTGCCGACCCCTGCAGCAGAGTATCTTTTAATGAAGTGATTATATATCCAAGAAGCCAAACATAACCATCAGAAAACAGAGATACTAAAACTATGGCTTCAGAGACTTATTTCTTATCAAAGACTCTAAAGCAGGGGGTTCTCAATGGGGGTGGGAGGATTTGCCCTCAAGAGGAATTTCAGGGTTGGGGGGGGGCGCTTTTTTTTCTTTTTACAGAATTTATCATTCATCAGAATAATACAGATTTAAATAACCTAACCTCTTAGTTTATTGAAGTATTCTTCAATTTATTTATTTAAAAATTAGTTATGAATTAAAACAATGTACTCAAGTTAAAAACAAAATATCCATCAATATTTTCTATTACTACTAAATTTGTAAAACACCTATAAAAATAATCTGTATAAATGTATAAGTATTAATATGGAAAAGAATGAAGATTTTCACTAATATATGCATATTATTTGGAATGCACCTTTTGAGTTGGACAATCTTGGAAAGGGGGTGAATGACATCCTAATATATGGTGAAAAGGGCACATTGGGTTAAAAAAAAAAAAAAAAAAAAAAAAAAAAAAAAAAAAAAAAGGTGTGTCTGGAACCATTGCTTTAAAAGAAACTTGATATAATCTAAGACATTTTTTATATACAGACATTTCAATAACTAAAACAGTGAGGTTTCATTGCCATACAATCAAAATGTTTTGTTGCCAATATTTTACATTAGGCTAATTTTAGCTACATTATGTGAATACTTTAGAAATGGCTGCATCATCAGTGACTACTA
This sequence comes from Acanthosepion pharaonis, assembly GCA_903632075.3. NCBI lineage: Eukaryota > Metazoa > Mollusca > Cephalopoda > Sepiida > Sepiidae > Acanthosepion > Acanthosepion pharaonis. Next base: position 464,289 of record CAHIKZ030004433.1, on the reverse strand, counting down.
TGAAAGTGTAGACATTTACTAAACTCAGTTTGGTCTGGCATGAAGCTAAAAGATGTAAAAAGATTGTGGTTGCACTAATCAGACAATAAAAAAAATTCTTACTGCCTCAAAAAAAAAAAAAAAAAAAAAAAAAAAAATAAAAAAAATTTTAAAAATTAAAAAAAAAAAAAAAAATAAATAAAAATAAGAAAAAAAAATCAGTATTCAAAATTGAGGAATTGGGGGTCTAACATCAACTATTATACCAAGTATAAAATAATAGAAATGATTGTTATCAAGCAGAAAAACTATTATAAAAAGTTTTGGGTAGTTAATTTAAATGCTACTGATTATTTAAAGTTTTCTCATTTTTTATATTTAGGATACTTAGTAAGTTGATAAGAAACAGGTTTAAAGCTATTTAAAAATAGGATTAATGTTTTAAAAGTGAAATTGTCTTACTTTTCATTCAGAATATCAATCCTGATTTGAAGGCACAACATATATCTGCAACAAGAAAGAAAAATAAGTTATAAGACATTAATAAGATAATAACATGAAAACTATCAAACAATTATGTGTTGAGCATTTTATTAAAAAAAAAAAAAAAAAAAAAAAAAAAAAAAAAAAAAAAAAAATTTTTTTTTTTTTTTTTAATAAATTTGAATACTTGAGGATGGATTTGAAATCGGAGGGAATTTTATGAAAAGTTTATGGAACTGCACAGGAAGTTGTTAATTGCATGTGGCTGAAAAATTTAATTGAAAATTTCAAATTACCGTGTAAGATCTTCCTGGAGTTGAGCAGGATCTGGAGGATAGAATTTCACTTGAAAGGAGAATTCCCAAGGAAGGGCTGCAACAGAACAAAAAGAAAAATCAATTAACAACATATTTAAAATATAAAGAAAATTACAATCTAATTCACAGCAATGTAGGTAAACAAAAAACAAACTTTCTACTAATCTGGTGCAGCCAATGAATATTTCACAGTCAAGAATATAAAGTGCATGGGTTTCTACAGGGTTGATAAAACGACACAAACTCTCTACTTTTTGAAATGAGACAATTTTTATCAAGTTTGTAAATATCACAGATGAGTTATATATATATATATATATATATATATCTCCAAGTACAGAGTTGGTACACATGGAATAAAATTCCAATGACCAAAAACACTATTTTTAAAAGAGTACTCAATACCAAGTAGAGCTAATAATATTTATTCAAATTTATAACATATGTATTAAGATCACTACAAAACTTGTAATTTTGTTTTGGCACTTCTGGTGTCTTATCAAGTGATCTTGAGAAGATACCAGAAGTATCAAAACAAAAATGCAACTTTTGTAGTGATCTGACATGCATATCTCCAACAGATCTTATCACTTTAAATTTTATTTTTAGTCGATATCAATATTTGAGTAAACGCTACGTTTATTAAACATATTTATTTTCATCTACCAGCCTGAATATTCAAGAAATCCTATTAAAAAAGATGCGCCCTCTTTTTAATAGGATTTCATGAATATTCAGGTCGGTAGATGAAAATAAATATACTGCTTAATAAATAAACAGAGTGTCTACTTAAATATGGCAAACCACTAAAAATAACGTTTAAAGTGATAAACACAGTGTGTCACAAAAGTTCCATTACCATTGAAAAACTTTGTAAATGTTACATTTATTTACCAAATTAAATAATATTTATGACAATATATTATTTGGAAATAATATTGATCTAATTATAGATTACTTCATGTAAACTTCGTCTGGTTGCTATTTCACAAGTGTATGTTTTTTCCAATTGTAGTGTGACGTTTGAGACACCCTGTATATGCTAGGGAAAACAGTTATTAAAATTCTGATCTTAAATTTTCCCTGTATAATGTTCAGTTGATGTGATCCACAACAGAATTGAGTGCATTGACAAAGAGAAAATGTTGAATATATCTTGTGTAAAATAAGTGTATTTTTTTTTTTTATATTAAGCTATGGATTTACTAACAGGTGTTTTAGACTCACATACATTTTAATTTGTCATGTATTTTAAGCTCATATTTATCCCTATTGACCTTCTCTGTAAAATGATAACATTTGAAAAATAAAACAATGCAGTGACACAAAATCTGAACATTTTATGCTAAAATGTATCAAGTCAATGTTCAAATGTTATCTTATAAAATAGCTTAAAAACAAATATAAAATAAACTAACCAAAATTCTATAAAATAAATCAAGTCTTGCAATTTGGTTTTATAACATTTAATACAAATTACAACTCATGATCCTATTGCAATTAGTGATACTAGCAGCATTATCCTTATTTTCTATTAGATGAACCATTATCAAATATTTGTATTCATTTTGACTGTTTACTGACATCTTAATTTATGATGAAAAACAACAAAATAAAAATTAATAATTACTTTGCACTGATGAATGAAAAGGTATGCTAAAATGTAAATTTTATAATTACTTTGAATTTTGGTCAATATTATTTCACATTTGTTTTGAATAATGTTAAAAAGCACAAAGAAAGCGCTTTCGTTTTCAACATAATATTGAAACACTAGCAAACACACGAGACAGGTGTTGATGCATGTGCAGTGACGTTTTTCTGTTACCTCTCTCAAAATTTGAGGTCACATCCCAGATAGATGGAAAAAAATGAGAAAACAAAGATTCTGAAAAAACAATTTAAATGTCCATTTTGAAAATGGAAAAAAATAAAATAAAAACAAAAAAATAAACATTAAAATAAGAAACTAAGAATTGGATAAAGTGTATGCAATAAAAAGATCAAAAGGTAACATTAAAAAAAATTTAGTTAAAATGGTTTAACCATGTGGCAAAAATTAAAAGAAAATAAATACAATGGGCATATAGTAAGGGAAAAAAAAACAAAACTCTGTAATATTCTTCTCCCTAAATTAAAACCAGATTTACATATGAAAAAGTTGCTGTTACAGAAAAAAAATATTCTAATCAAAAAAAGGAAGGAGTTAAATTGACAGGACATCTGCTTACACACATTGAGTATCAATATAAAATGGTTGGTTGAGGACCCAAAACTAAACCTCCAACAGAGATGGCCACGGAGAAGTCAAGTTGTGGCCAGTTATCTTTAAGCATTGTCCTTATGACATTTTGAAAGTCATGGCAAAGTTGAAACTGCCAAAAAACTACATTCAAGATTTCTGGAGATGCTAGGAATATATTCTCCTTTTTGCTTATACCATTTAGCTACTTTGATGATATACGAGAGAAGCTGCTAGTCAAGTTTCATTGTACAATTTTGGAAGGTCAAGGTTTCTCAGAGGTTTGATGAGCATCTCTTCAACATAATTGAAGGGATGTGGAGGAACACCAGGCAGCTCAAGGTGTTAAAGAATTCAAACAGGCTCTGAACAGCCTCAAAAGAGTCATGAACTGTGCCTAATAACTTGTGCAATGGACCTACCAAAAATATGCTGTAACAGCTTTTAGCATTTAAATTGAACCCTGGGGGGGGGGTGCAAAAAAAAAAAAAAAAAAGTAAAAACACAAAAACAAAAAACAAAAAAAAAAAAACAAAAACGAAAAAACAAAAACGAAAAACGAAAAAACAAAAACGAAAAACGAAAAAACAAAAACGAAAAAACAAAAAAAAAAAAAAAAAAAAAAAAAAAAAAAAAACGAAAAAACAAAACGAAAAAAAAACAAAACGAAAAAAAAAAAAACGAAAAAAAAAAACGAAAAAAAAAAAAAAAAACAAAAAAAAAACAAAAACGAAAAAAACAAAAATAAAAAAAAAAAAAAAACGAAAAAAAAAATGAAAACGAAAAAACAAAAAAAAACGAAAAAAAAAAAAAAAAACAAAAATAAAAACGAAAAAACAAAAATAAAAACGAAAAAACAAAAATAAAAACGAAAAAACAAAAATAAAAACGAAAAAACAAAAATAAAAACGAAAAAACAAAAATAAAAACGAAAAAAAAAAAAAAAAAAAAAAAAAAAAAAAAACGAAAAAAAAAAAAAAAAAAAAAAAAAAAAAAAAAAAAAAAAAAAAAAAAAAAACAAAAAAAAAAAAAAAAAAAAAAAAAAAAAAAAAAAAAACGAAAAAAAAAAAAAAAAAAAAAAAACGAAAAAAAAAACAAAAAAAAAAAAAAAAAAAACCAATAAAAATAAAAAACGAAAAAAAAAAAAAAAAAAAAAAAAAAAAAAAAACAAAAAAACGAAAAAAAAAAAAAAAAAAAAAAAAAAAAAAAAAAAACAATAAAAAAAAAAAAAAAAAAAAAAAAAAAAACGAAAAAAAAAAACGAAAAAATAAAATAAAAAATAAAAAACCTTTTTTTTACATTTAAAAACAGAGTGGGAATAATAATATAGTTTACTCTTGAATATTTTAGAATTGTCTAAAAACATTTTCAAGTTTGTTTTAAGAGAAATGTACACAGACACAGATATTTTAATCCAAAATTATGGTTAGCTCTATCCTTTCTGCTCAAGTTAACCGCCACCCCAACATTCCAATTTACCTCCAAGAATATAATCATTTAGCTGCAATAAAATGCCAGACTAATTATACCTCCAATGACCCAAAACACCAAATTTGACCTTATCTACCTAACATTTGAGATATAAAAAAAAGACATTGTGTTTTAGTTTTATACAAGCAAACTGAGTATATCAGTCCAGTTGGCAAGACATTGTAACCTCAAAATGTCCCCCTCACCCCTTGCAAGGCCAACCCCATATAGCTTAGGAGGATGCCGCACGAGCCTTCATGCCAAAAATTGCCTTTAAGTGTTATTGCAGCAGAGACAGATATACTCAGGAAAAGGCCGGACCCCAATAACTGAATCAACAGAATTAATAATTTTTTTTAAAAATATTCTCCAACTTATTGTAAAGTAAAACTGAATTCCCCTCCACTCCAGCCACCCGCAAAAGCTATGAGAGAAAACAGTGTGCAAAAGGTCCCATCCAAAAAGATGCTTGGAATTTGCAAATAAAAAGGAACCAACAAATCAAATGCCATCAGGAACTTTTGACCAGAAAAACCCTGATCTCCAAGTTTCAAGAGTAGGTTTCTACTTTTTATGCAAAAAGAGACCGCTTAGAAATTTTGCACACACCTCGTAATTGAGAAAATTAAGATAATGATGTTTAAAAAAAAAAAAAAAAAAAAAAAAAAAAAAAAAAAAAAAAAGGCGTGGTTGGTCTAAGGGAGGTAAATTAGTCCAGCTTAAAAAAAAAAAAAGATCTGAGTAGGAAAATTAACTGATTGACATTTGTTTCAACAAGACTATCCCAAGTAAAGAACCAGTCATACTGCAGCTTGTGCCACTGACTGATTATTAGTATGTTAGTTCCAAATTATTACTAACCAACAGTTAATGAGAAAGTTTTTAGCAAGGGACTTGTAGAGGGACTTATTTTCCGTGAAGACAGAAAAACGGAATTGCCTACTTGAAACGGAAATCGTGATTTTGAAATGGAAATTATTTTTTTTTTTTCCTAGCAATCAGATTTCGACTGCCATTTTAATTTGTTACCATGTTTGCCTTTCATACTTCACTCTTGATCTTGTCCGACAGACATCAAAGGATAAAGTCGGTAATGCTTTAAATACATTACCACTGTGTACTTACTGTCTCCCTAGGAAACAAGTTTTTGGCTTGATTTTAGCGGGGCGGGGGGGCAAAATTGTTGCATTTTTGTTTTATCTTTTCTTTTTCCTATCACACATGGTAACGAAGGCGGGGACATCTTGTCATTTAAGAAAGCCAAATTTTAGGAATTAGACTTTTAAAAATGTTATGTTATTTAATAATTTCAATAAAGTAACCAAACGATACGATTTTTGCTACTTTTCTGTAGGTTTTGCCCCTTTCACTTAATAATTCTTCTTATTTAGGATTGTAAAATTCTTTGCAAGGGTTGCCCCAGAAACACATCAAATTCGATTAAGAGCTGAAGCACGAAAGCCTATCAAGCTGGAGCAACTTATCCAATTGGGACTTGCTTTGGCAATTAGTTGGGGATTCATCTCCAGCTGAACTAGTTGAACTCTCTACCTTGAAACAGAATTAAAAATTTGAAATGGAAAATTGGTCTCTCTAAAGAAACTTTTTAGTGATATCCAACAATTAGCTATATTTCAAAGTTTTATATACCATTTTTTATTAGTCTTACTCTTACTTAACTTTCACACATTCAATTTTTAGAAAACAGCTGGTTTCGATGTTTTAAAATTGTAGAACAGCAATGTATTTTCTTCATATTACCAAAATAGTTTGTTTCTCCAAGTCATCTTCTTGTGACCAAAATATTTGTATGCTTCATTGATGAGCAATTCTGTAAAATTTGAAATCACTGATTTAATCACACATTATCTGCTATCTGATCAAGAAATAATAACCGATTGCTAATATTGAGTAGAGTTATTAAGGCACTAATTATTGGATATCACTAACAAATCTCTTGCTAAATATTTTCTCATTAGGTTAGTAATAAGAACTAGTATACATATTTTAGTCAAGAACATAAGCTGTGTAGTTGCTAGGGTTTTATTTGGGATAACTTAAGTTTGACAACAATTCATTGGTCTTCAAATGGTAACAAAGTAATATTAGCCAATTGCCTACAAGGAAATATTTTGCATTCGTTGACCGAGCAGCCAATACTGTTTTCAGTTGAAATTTATAAAATCTTTCTTAAAACACTTTAGGAAAACAAGTTTCGTAAGTCTGGTACCTGTTATTGCCCTTTTCAGTATGGTGTGGAAGGTTAACATCTTGATTGTTATTACTTTCTGTGTTATCCAATTTAGTTGTTACTTCTGTTGGTAGTCCTCAAGTGATATAGTTGTCATTATTTGATACAGTCCTTTACTTGTGATTCTGTAGTGCCAATCCACAAGGATCAAAGAAGGAGGATCTTTGTCAAGATCTTCAGGCTTTACTCACTGTGTTGGGCAAAAAACTTTGGCACAGTTTATTCTATGTCCAGTTTCTTTTTCTCTTATACTTAATTTGATCCAAGCATCAAAAAAGAAAGTCCGTGAACCAATATGCTGAGAAAAGACCTATAGACCAAGAATTAAGACCATAACTCGGTGTTTGGTAAATAGGGGTAAAAACCTTGATTTCTGTGAGTAATAAAAGGGGTAAACTAAGGAGAGGGTGTGTCTACTGCCCAACCAAGCTGAAAATAATAAGTTTATTTTAGTTTTTGAGAAGGAAAAGTGGCACAGATGAATCAAATCGTGTTTGCTTTCTTTAAATTCTTCATATTGCTGCTTGTCTTGATAATTTTTCTATGCTGAAGAGTGTGCTTCTGTAGATAAAGTGTCATAATACAATTCAGATCCAAAAGTTTCTATCCGTAATTTTGAAGTTATATAAATGATAATCTATTTCGGGTTTTGTTATGCATATATTTACATAAAGTTTCTAGGGTAATGTCAAAATGTATTTGTTGACTTCTGTTTTAACTGAATACTTTAAAATATTTAATCCTATCTCTGACCAACTGAGAAAATAAGCAAGTGACTTTTTTTTTTAGGTTTTATTTTATGGCTAAAAAGAAAATTGTAAAGCACAATTAAACAGTGTTTTTGAACCGTGATGAAAATTATTACAACTATTTTTGTAATTCAGTGAATCGTGCATAATAAAGAGAAAAAAAATGAACTAAAGCCAGTTGTTAAATCTATTTTATCACAAATAGAAGACCCACAGAAAAAAAAAAAAAAAAAAAAAAAAACCGCTGTAAAAAATTCTATTCTATTTTAATACATAAACACTCACAGAAATAAATATATAGAAATTGAAGTTACTCCACTTAGAATTTTATTAAAATTTTGGTTTTAATTTACAAACTCCAAGGTCTTTACATCGATCAGAAATACTAATTTAGTAGTGGTAGCTAAACTAGTTCTTTCTACTTTCAGAATTTTTATGTACCTAATACAAAATGCCTCATTTCAAGGAAGACAAAAACTAGCTGCTAAACCAAACAATTCAAAGCCTACAATACAGAATTATTCAATCTTATGAGAGATTGAATTGGTGTATTTTATTACTATAGAATTAAGGATTAAATAAGAAGGCCTTTGAACAACAGGTACCATTACATAGTTCTGCTAAAAATTCATTTCCTACTTGTAGCAACAGAGAAAAGAACAGTCAATCTAATGACGATTCTGATTATTATAAGTAGCTAGGCAAGTACCAACCAATCAACGTGTTTATCTCAATAGTCAGCAGTGTGGGTTGCATATTGAGTTTTATTGATCAGTAAACAATCCAGTTATAAAAGGAAATGAAAAGCAAAGTGGAACCCTGGGAAGGGTCTTTCTCTTTATTGCATGTGGAGCATGGAAAAGCAATTTCAGTGCCATATATTGAATAGATGTACAATGAATGGTTTTATTAATAAAGGAATTATTTACACTGTTGATTCAAGGCAATATGTATTTGCTTAAACATCAACAGAAAGAAAGATATTTAGGCAGACACTACCAAAGATTATCTTACCTCCCACCATGTCCCTAACAAATCAAATGCAATTTCCATTGCAGCCCCACATCACACAGACTAGCACTATCTCACTGTATCTGATTAACTTGACATCAAAATTAGAGAGCACTAAAACAGTACTATATATATATATATATATATATATATATATATATATATATATATATATATATTACATGTAGAATTATTTTGTTTGTTTCACTAAGCTTGTCAGATATTTTAGTTTAGTATCTTTCTGTGATGAGGTATTATGTACACTAATTACATTGCTCGAAGTTATCATCTTCATCTTTGTTGCTATATTTATCACAATGTTTCAACAGAAACATTGTGATAAATATGGCAGCAAAGATGAGGATTATAGTCCAAGCAATGTAATTAGTGTATTTCAGTTTAGATTTACTACAAACTTTTAGTGAAAACGTGAACGAATAGGACACTTATACACAACATCAGAAACAGTTGAAATTTCTAGGACACATAAGGAAAGAGGGCTTAGAAAATTAGATACTCACAGGACCTACTGAAGGTAAAAGGGACAGGGAAAAGCAGTGCATAACCCCTGCCTAATGAGCTTGTGTAAATGATTGACAGAACAGGGGTTAGGAAAAATATAAAAAATATATATGAGTAAATGTATATTTAATCAATAATTACTCCACAATTTACCTGATTATATTAAACTAGGTTTACACAACCAATATCTGACTAACTTAGAATAATACAAGTGAGAAGTGCAACAGCTTCTTTTCTCGCACTTCTTGCTTATGAAACTCACTTCCAGCTTCTTACTTTCCAGTCAAATTTGATCTTCAAAAATTTAAATGTAATGTCAATCATTATCTTTCATCATAATTCATTGTCCTTGCTCCTTAATAGGGGATCTTTCCCTACTTCATATTCTCAAACTCAGTAACCCCATGCACCTTAGTGCTTGAGTGTGAAATGATTTGATTGATAAATAAAATAAATAAATAAATATATATATATTATAAATTAATTGATTTAAAATATGGTTTATCAATTAATTTATAATATTAATGCTCTGTAAATTTACATTGAGCACTATTTTGTAAAAATAATAATATCTATAAGAACACCGGATTTTATATCTTACTGTTCTTTCTTTTTATATATATATATATATATATATATATATTTTGATCGTAGCAGTTAAGTGGGAGTGCTTTTTTTTTTTTTTTGCTAGGCATGAGCAGTGAAAGAAGTTGTTTCTACAAGTTTTTATTAGGCTGGAATTTATCTTTTTTTTTCTGATACCATTTAAAAATGGTTTCAAACTGAACACACTACCAAATATTCAGTGATGAGGTGGGTGGTCAAAAAGGCCTGGTTTTTATGGTAAGGAACAAGTGATAGAAACAAGTGTTGATTGCATTGAATGAGCACTGGAAATTAATGTGGAAAATGAATAAAAAAAAATTAATAATTAAGGTAATTAATTTTGAGAAACCACATTGGTTGAGGTGTTCTTAAGGAATCAAACTTGGAGATGAAGTACTTTATATTAAACATTCTTGAAACTCTTGAGATTAGGTTGCTTATAAAAGACTTATTTACCTATCAATATGGTCTGGTTTCTCAAGTAGAATAATTTTGGAGAACATGCTTTCTGAAAATATGCCAAGCCCACCAAGCAGTTAGAGGTTTGTTTACATATTTGCTGGGGTTTTTTTGGGAATCAGGTCATGACATCTGTTAAGTGGTGGGATTGCCCATGTACATTCGTACTTTTGCAGGGAGGGAGATACAAAAGAAACTCTCGGGCCAAACTGCATCAATACATCATTGGTGACAATCTCTCAAGCTGAGTCATATATATATATATATATATATATATATATATATATGAAAATTTCTCCGATTTAATTCGGTAGAAAGACAATATTTATGAATAAAAAATGACAATAGGAAAACTGGTAATTGCTGGCCAGCGTTTCGTCCAATATTGACTTTATCAAAAAGCAAAATACTGAAAATGAAATTAAATGAACAACGTAACTAATAAAAACAAAAAACAGAATGTAATATTTCATATTTTTAACTGAAAAAATAACGTCACATATTGTCATTATAAAATCGAAAGAAAATGGTTGAATACATATTTTTATGTTATTTTCAGTTAAAAATATGAAAATAGCGTTTCTCCACATTCCAGTTGCAGGTACATTCTGTTTTTTGTTTTATTAGTTATTGTTCATTTAATTTCATTTTCGTATTTTGCTTTGATAAAGTCCACATTGACCCTAAACGGTTGCAATTACCAGTTTTCCTATTGTCATTTTATTCATATATATATATATATATATATATATATATATATTTATTTTAAGAAATGGACAAAGTCCGACAATTTATTTATTAAAGACATTTTTATGTTTAACGTTTTTTACATTTGATACGCCAGAGCAGTTATGAATGTACGAGATTCATTGAAGATTGAAGTTTATAAACAGTAAATTCGACCTTGTCTACCTAACGCCCTTTGTGGCCGAATCGGATAAGGCATGTCAGTGTAAATGACGGTTCTGTATAGGATGCAGGTTGAATCCTGTCAAAGGACGAATATTTTCTATGAAAATTTCTTGGACATTCAGGCCGGTAAATGTTATTTAATACTGTTTATCATAAACAGAGCATTTACTTAAATACTTGTATCTATAAAAACAACGTTAAACATAAAAATGTCTTTAATAAATAAATTGTCGGACTTTGTCCATTTCTTTAATATATATATATATATATATATATATATATATATATATATATATATATATATATATATATATATATATACACAAGTAGGTGGTGGGTTCCACAGAGGGTGGTAGAGAAGAGACATGGGAGATGTGGGTGGGATGCAGGAAAACCAGATTATAACAACAGACACAAATGAACAGAGTATCAGATTATCCTCCAAACCTCTGAAAAACAGACAATGAGCAAACAGACACATTTGACAGGCTCCATCATCATAGTTGGAAATGGGCGATTTGGATTTCAGACTACTGCACATGAGCATCAAGCATTCAAATTTCCAAAAAGGAGTTTATAATATGTATATAACTAATAACTAAAATTTACTACATTTTAAAATTCTGTTATGGTATTTCAGTTTTTTTTTTTTGGTCTTTATTTTAAGGCTTTGATCAATTTTAAGACTCAGTCAAGTTTTGTGTGATACCTATGTCTTCAGATCATATCTAAACACAATGTGGGTAGGAAAGACTCCAGTCCAAGACAGTGACTGGATTAACTGATTGATACTCCTGAGCATAGAGCTGTAACTCTTTTAGAGTTTACAAATACATGTGTGTGTGTAAGTTAAATATCAAATGCAGAAATATGGATTGGAATCCAACAGGATGATAAAAGAACAAATAGGAAACATATCAATCAATCTAACATGTTTCACTTTTATTAAATCTTCATCAGAGATTGAGAGAAAACAGACAAAAAGACAGAAACTCTGGTATTTTCAATTATGTTTGGGTCAGATCTCATTGGTCAGACACATGTCACATGTATTAAAACCGTGGATAATTCTATGTGTATGTAGTTTTGGAAAGATTCTTGAAGGTAATGTGTATGTGTGTATTTGATCAGCAAATATCTTTAAGGAAACTACTATTAAAAACAGACAATTCCCACATTAATTAATTTTAATGATAGTCTTTTCCAAAAGAGAAAATTCCATCAAGAATTGTCCAAAAGTTGATTTTGGAAGAAAAAGTGAAAGTAATATGGTCCAAGCTTTCTACTTGAGTCATCATCAGGGTAGATAAAAACATTTTTCTGAGTTTAAAATAAAATTTTAGAAATGGTGTGATAACAAAATTTTAAAAAAATAATGTGTTAGTGGTTAAATATTAGATTAGGTGTGTGTGTGTGTGTATATATATATATATAAATTACTTCAAATATTATTACAGAGGATACTTGTATTTTAAATAGATATCCCATTTTTATTTTTACTTTGTGTATTATGGCTATCAGCCTACACACTCATATACCATATCATTTCAAGACATGCCAATCATGACTCCACACATTCTACAACTGTGAATTGACAAGGCTTCTTTGGAAAAATGCTGAATTGGTTTTCCAATGCTTTTTTTTTTTTTTTAATTATAATTCAGAGATTTGCTATCCAAGGTTAGAAAACCCAGTCTACCCTGCTATTTAACTCCTAGCTTGAGAGAGAAGTGTATTCATAGCTTTCCCAAGGGCATAAAGTGTAAAGTGAATATAACAGACACTGATGAAATACAAACTGTTTTCACAGATTCCACTTACTGCACCGAGAACCATTATCTGCACATACCAGGATGATTATTCTACTACTAAGTGTCTATATGCGCTATGAGAAGGATCACACACATACACACAACATTTAACTACCTATCTGTTCACTTCCACCTGGTAACAAAATGGGGGTGGGGAGAAAAGTATGAAGAAATGGAAAAGTAAGATTGAGTAAGAAGGCTAGTGAGATGGAGAGAAGAGTGGAACGAGGGAGGTTTATTGTCTTCAGGGTTATTACTTCTTTACTCTTTTAAATCAAGTGAAGCTTCGATGTTTTCTTCATTTTGATATACACATTACATAGGAAGATACTATGCTACTAATATGGAAACTGTTCATTGGGATATCCAAAGTTTCTACTTATATTTTCTCAATCTTGTAAAATGACTTCTGAGAATCTAAATGAATCCCTGTATTATGTCAAATTTTATATATATTTGACATTTTATCAAAATATTATCCAAAGCAACATTAAATAAATCTTATTACAAATATAAATCATAATATCAGTTGTAATGGTGTGTTTGTTAATTTCAGTTTCCTTTTTTAAAAAGAAATGGCAAAATAACACCAGTTTTTTTTATTTTTTATTTTTTTTATTTATTAACTTTTATTGAACAAAAATAAACTACAATAGTTTAAGATGGTTTAAGATTAACTAAGGCTTAACCATTTGGAAATAGTTAAATTTTAATTTCTAGTGGAAGTGGATAGGATGACAGAGCAATTGAGTGGCCGTCACCAGACTTAACGCCAGACATTTTCTTGTCGGGTAGAGACTGAAAGATCTTGCTTACAGGCTCCCACAAAAAGAAATTACTAAAAAAATTGCTGATAAATCTTCTGAAATTAATTTTGAAATGTATCAAATGGTTTATAGAAGTGTTGCTGTTATGTACTGAACATGAAGAGGAGCATTTTGAATATGTTAAATAACTTGTTAACCATAACAAATCAGGTTTTGATGCAACAATACTTTCTGAAACTATTGTAATTTATTTTTGTTCAATAAAAATTAATTAAAAACCTGTATGTCATTTGTAGAGCAAAGAAGAATTTTGGTTAGAATTAAAGATTTTTTTTTTTTTTTCCATCATTTCACCCCCAGGCAAGGCAATAAAGCCACTAAGTCACAAGAGCTTATAGAATGTGAAAGAATGAGAAAAAGAAAAACATTATTTAATGAGAGAGAACAGGAATCAGGAAGACAAAACAACAATTGACATTGCATTTAAAATTTTGAAGATTAAAGTTGACCGGAAACTAAGTGGCCAGAAGAGTTCTACAAGCAATAAGTGCAAGAGAAGGAACTATCAGCATAGAACTTACAGTTGCATCTAGCTTTATTTCAGAAATATGTGGAACGGTCTTTTTTTTTCATTTTTTGAAGAACTTGTTTTTAAATTACCATCAATTTACGCCGTAAGTTATGCGTAGGGTAAGTTAATCCCCAAATACATAGAATATCTCAAAACTGGAGATTTATATGCAAAATATACAGGAGTCTATATCATTAATTTATCATTCATTTGGAAACTGATTTTCAAAAGCAGAGGAACAAATTTTGGCCATCTTTAGTTTTATTGGAAATGCTAAACCAACTAAAGATGGTTTAAAAAAAAAAAAAAAAAAAAAAAAGTAAAAAAGGATTGTAATTTTGAAAGAAAATTCAAGCCATAATTAAGATTTTTTTTTTTTTTTTTTTTTATTGGTACTGAAATTTCCCAATATTTTATTTGTTTTATTCATTATTTATTTAACTGTGTGCTCAATTCCACACGAGCACCTCTCTGCGACTGCTTGATCTCACACTTGTCATTAAATTGCAACAAAAGAAAACTCGTTAAAAAAATTACTAAGAAATTTAAAAATAAAACACCAAGTTTGGTTTCAAGAAACATAGTTCAGTGAAAATCCATTTTAGCATTTCTTTATTCTGTTGCTAATATCAGAATACAGTAACTCTTTACTGACTGAAGCGCTTTCTCAAGAAAATTAGAGAAAAAAATTCTTACAGCTAAACAGCATTAATAGCATAAGGCTTCAAAAAGTAGAAGTAAAAGTTTATGAAATAGTACCAAATTTGAAGTATGTGTTAAAGTTTGTTTTTTTTTTTAATATGCACACACACACACACACTATATACCAAAATTTTAACAGATGTTATTTTTTTTGACAATTATTTTTGAAGAGTAAATTCAAGAAGTAAATTCCAACAGTAAATTTTTCAATTCTAGAATTAATTTTTTTAGAGTTAAGTCTATATTTTTATGATATGAAGTTAACTGCTTAAAAAATTAAAAATGGTGAAATAATTCTCACACAGCAAATGCATTCGCAAAACTTATTTTCCTAACATTACAAGCAAAAACATGAATAAAAAAAATGTGTACACCCACACACAAGCCTGCAGAAAGACACTAAGCAACTAAGTATATCATTAGTCAATTTAAACACTTAACATTTAGAAGCCGGCTTGGAAGGGGAAACAAATTGCCAGTAGGCACTTTTCAGTAAAGCACAATGTAACAGGGTGGTTGGTCAACTAGCTGAACCAGTTCAATATTGCTCTTATCAAAATCATTCAAGTTATAATGGCTTCTGTTTCTATTTTTATACATTAGATGAAAAGGATTAAGGTTAAGAGGAGACTAAAAGGGATTATCCACTTTAGAGAAATGCTTACTCTACATAATGTTTCAATCACTTGGCTTTTCTCAGATATTAATTGCAGTTAATAAACCTTTAGAGAATATTGAAGGGAACACTTTATTTTGAATAGAGGGTATATATTATCTTTTTATTCAGTTTTAAGCCCTTTGAAGTCCTTAGTGCCCAGAACAGCCAAATGAATAAAAAGCATTGGTCACATTTCTTGAAAATAGTTCAATCCCAAGTTCAAGCATTACAAAATTGGGGAAAGTGAGTGACGACACAAAGAGAAAGTTAACTACAAAGGCTGACTATACAGCAACATTTTAAAAATAATATAAAAGGTTTTACTAAACAAATTTACCTTGTTTGCTAATGCCGACTTTATTTGGTAAACAATTTAGCTATTTTGATACTTGTTAACAATTCTTTAAAATCATGTCACTCAAATGATAATAGTTTCAACCCATGGATGTCACCCTTTACAGTCATGTACCCTCACTGAAGAAGTTCCTTAAATTTCCCAAAACCACACAATATTTTCAGCCTTCCCATATAAAGGATGAAAATTCAGGTATTAGTTCTTCAGAATGTATTTCTCTTGAAATGCCTTTTTTTCCGCTACATTTATAAACAGACTCAGAGTTGATCTAATTTGTTATTAACAGAATTATTATGCACAAAATTAGACTTTCACAGAATGTAAAGATAAACAAATTGTCATAACTTTCATATATAACAAAATTGAGGGCACTTCAACACAGTGTAATGGTTAGCAAGCTTGTCTCACCAGAACAATTACAACCTAATAGTGAGTTTGATCCTCACTGGGTGCCCCATACTTTTAGCATTGTGCTAAGCTACACTTAGAAAATAAAGGTGAACCTTGATATAGTGTAATGGTTAACAAGCTTGTCTCGCTAGGACAATTACAACTGAATAGTGCCATCGAGGGGAGGCATGGTAGCGGCTCAGATTGAGGTATCAGAGAACCAAGTTCAAATTCCAGTAGAATCCATTACATTCACTTATATGTTAATACCTTTGGGAAAGGTAAGAATCCTCTTCTCCCCACCAGCTATGAGTAAATAGGACAGACCGGGTTCTACAGCCTTGGATGGCAACTGGTCTACCCCAGAAAGAAATGGCAACCTATTGTGGGGAAAAAAATCTGCCTCGTCAGTCATGTATCTTTTGATACGTGATCGCCTAAGTGTGTTATCACGCATGGCACATAACTGAGTTTGATCCTCACTGGGTGCCCCATATTTTCAGCATTAGACTATACTTAGAAAATAAAGGGGAACCTTGATGTGATGTAATGGTTAGCAAGCTTGTCTCGCTAGAATAATTACAACTAAGTGAGTTTGATCCTCACTGGGTGCCCCATACTTTTAGCATTGTGCCATATCTAAGTTATGCTTAGAAAATAATCATATATAACAAAATTGAAATGAACAATACTAAAAAATAAAAAAATAAATAAATATGAAAAGCTCGTATAAGTTTTACAACTACTATTTCTTACTAATTTATTAGTACTATTTATTACTACTAATTTATTACTACTATTTGGCTACTGTATTAGCTGTATTCCTTTGGATCTTGTCGGTGTAGCCAAAGGGAGGCCATGTAGTCTGGACAACACACAGCCACTATAAGTCATCACCCAGGCATGTACCCCGGAGAGGTGACTCCAGTTTGACCACAGGAATGAATTTTGACAAACCTTCATCTTGTGAGATGAATGGATTCCTACTACTAGTTTATTAAAATTAAATGTTAATTTCATAAGCCATCCCAGGTTTTCCGAAATCTTAAGTTTTGTACAAACATCCAAATTAACTGTCAATCAGTAAACAAAAGAACTTTAAAATTTAATTATACATTAAATACTAATTTATGTATAATTAATGATATGTGTCAATGCTGGACAAATTAATCTAAATCCATGAAGTCGAGAAGGAGAAAACTAAAAATATCTTTAAAAAAGATATTTTAAAGTTAAACATGCAAAATAGTGATATAATCTTATTATAAAACGCAGATTGTGTGTGTGTGTGTGTGTGTGTGTGTGTGTGTGTGTGTGTGTGTGTGTGCGCGTTTATATATTGGATCGGATTTCCTACATTTTTCAACCGATTTCAACAAAACTTCACAGGACTGTGTAAAATTACCTTGCGATGGTTCTGACAGCACCAAAAATTGGAAAAACAATTGTTTTTGCACGAAATCAATTTGAAAACACTTAAAACACGATTCTGTTGCCAGAATTAAATGGGGACAACTCATATTGAGTTATACTTATTATAAAACCCAGGTTGTTTGAGTGTGTGTGTTCGTTTATATATGGGATTGGATTTCCTACATTTTTCAACAAAACTTCACTATGTTGGCAGTAGTGTTTCTTATTGTCTTGCACACTTTTTCTTTATTTTTACATTCAGAACACTTTAAAAATTCCATTTACAAGACAATTGTTTATGATAAAATTCCATTCAATCAGTAGACTCATAACAATTGAAAAAAATGTTTTTGTTTGAGTTTGACCAATTCATAAAAGAAAAAAAAAAAAAAAAATCTAATTAAGACATGCGTGTCCGTCAACATTAAACAATAATCTTTGTCAATTTTATTTTTCAGTCTTTATGATGGTCAATACTTGATCTTATCTCTTACTGTTACATCCCCGGGCAACACTGGGCTCTACTGCTAGTACAATATAAAAAACTAAAAAAATTAACAAAGTGAAATTTACTGCTACATATACAAGAGCACAAGGTATCCTTACAAGTAATTCTGTCATTTAATATTGACAACCTTAAAAACTTAATTCTGAAGTTGCTGTAACACATTTTTTGCAATTTCCACCCAACATTCAAATCCTCTTTTATATATCTTAACACTCCACATTTTCTTAATAAAGAATTAATAGAAAACATATGCTGCTTAAATTATTGAATCAACAACTACTTAGAAAAGGACTTCTGCTGTGTATATGGATATGCAAGAAATAAATAAAGTGCAATAAAAAAAGCTTTGTTTAATAAACAAACATATACTAGATTCACCGATTTATTTTACTAGCTGCAACAACTTTTCTCACAAGAAGTTTCACCCAAGCTTGATGGGAAAAGACAAAATACTGCTGCTCTTGGCAAGCTAACCCAGTATTTAACTCCTGAGGTGTATGTGGGTAGTGATAAAAATTGTCTAGTATAACTAGTTACCACAGGTGTCACAGTGTGCCCACTGACACCATTTAGTGCAATGGGGAGGTGCTGCATAAGAAAAGCACCTCCCAACTTCTAAATCTTTAGATTGTTCTCAGACCATGAAAACCCAGTAGATACACAACCAACCATTTTAACGAGTTTCAGAGATTAATTATACAATATATATATATATATATATATATATATATATATATATATAAACTGGAAAAATTTCTTGTGAAGCATTTCATCTGTTAGGCTCCTCCCACACCCATTAAAATTTTTCCCTTTTAATTTAAATCAAATTCAAACTTGAACAAGGGAATGACTCCTAGGGTAACTAGATAAGTATATTTCATTTTGATCAAAGATCGTCCCCAGTGGGCACAAACCTCCCACTGAAAATTTTTTGCCACTTTGATATAAATTAAATTTAAATTTGAACAAGGGAATGACTTATCTAAACTATAGTAGGAGAAAGCCAGAAGATAGAGGTCACATCGGCAAGATCAAAAGGAGACAATATGAACGTCAAGGTGAGCAACAAATCACCAACCAGTGGGTAGTGCTTTACAATATACAAATATGTTGTGACAATTCAATTGTCATATAAATGTTGAAATCTGCTCATCAATTTATTCAATCAAGCACTGCATCAAATACATACCAAAGGGCTCAGATAAAGCTGTTTTTGCACAAATCCCACACTGAAATTTTTTTTCCCTTTGATTTAAATTTAATTTGAACAAGGGAATGACTCCTATCCAAAATATAGAAGGAGAAAACCAGAAGATGGAGGTCACATCGGCAAGATCATTGAGTATTACTGAGATGGATCATTTTTCTCCACAAATTATAAAAATGATTTAAAATCAATCATCATTTTAAGGCAGGTGTAATTCAGCTAGTATATATATTTAGGCAGCAATCCTTCTTTTATGCATGTTCCATTAAAAATGACAGACAATGTACTACAGTTAAGCTTTTTATTTAATTTTTCTCGTATTCAAACAGGAGCTTTCTTTTCTGAACAAAGGGTGTGTAAGAACTGTCCAAATGTCTTATATTTCCGAGTGCTTTCGGCTATACCTTTAGCCATTATCAAGGATGATTCGATTTTTCAGCTTAATTGAGTGTGTGCTTTCTGTGAAAGTGTGTGGTAGGGATGATTTTAATTTCCGAATACAGTTAGCACATTGTGGCTTTGTTCATAGTTAATATTGTTAAGAGTTGGCTTTTTCTTTTTTATTATTAAAGCTTATGGTAGACTCTCCTGTCATATTCAATGTATGAGGGTAAAGCTGTTCAGTTCCTAGGAACCGACAGCCCAGACATCAGGACATCTGATTCGATTATAGTGGTGAAGGCTTTGTGCAGAACCAACCACACTTTTTGAAGAGACAAATACAGAGACCTGGTGCACTATATGCCACAAGGTACTTAAACAACCCTCTACAGGTTTTGAATGCAGAGTTGTCCTTCTCCTAGACCAGTTGCCATCCAGGGCTATAGAACCCAGTCTGTCCTGCTATTTACCCATAGCTGGAGGGAGAAGAAGAGAATTAATACCTTTCCTAAGGGTATTAACACATAAATGAATGCAATGAATTCAACTGAAATTCGAACTGTTCTCCGATTCTTCAATCCAAGCTGCTATCCACTACTACCCCATGCCCCACCTCTCTCTCTCTATATATATATATATATATATATATATATATATATATATATATATATATATATTAGCAGTAGAGCCCGGAGATGGAGCAGTAAGAGATAGATCAAGTATCAACCATCATGAAGACTGAAAAATAAAATTGACAAAGATTATTGTTTAAAGATGTCAGACACACAGGTCTTAATTAGTTTTTTTTTTTTTTTCGAATTGGTCAAAACCAAACAAAAACATTGTTTTCAATCGTTATGAGTCTATCGATTGAATAGAATTTTATTATAAACAATTGTCTTGTAAATGGAATTTTTAAAGCATTCTGAATGTAAAAATAGAGAAAAAAGTGTGCAAGAGAATAAGAAACACTACCTGCCAAAAAAAAAGTGAAGTTTTGTTGAAAAATGTAGGAAATCTGATCCCATATATAAACGAATACACAGACACAAACAACCTGGGTTTTATAATAAGTATAACGCGATATGAGTTGTCCCCATTTCATTCTGGTAACAGAATCGCATTTTCAAATTGATTTCATGCAAAAAAATTGTTTTTCCAATTTTTTGGTGCTGTCAGAACCACCGCAAAGGTAATTTTACACAGTCCTCATGAAGTTTTGTTGAAATTGGTTGAAAAATGTAGGAAATCGATCCAATATATAAACGTACAGACACACAATCAATCTTTTATAATTTATATAATATATATATATAAAATATATATATATATATATATATATATATATATATATATATATATATATATGGTTCAGCAGAGCCATAAACCATATACTAGAGCAATCAAGAATCATAAAGCACATCTTGGAAGAAGCACCACCACACTTTCTTCAAGATTCAAAGTTTACTTAAAATTTATCCATAAATGGAAGAACTGAAACACTTATCAAAGTATATAGTCTTAACAATATTATGACCTCATATTTATTAATCCAAGAAAATGTCATGTGATAAAACAGAATTCTTTTGATATTCAATATTTAAATTTCTTATTAGCATTTTTCCTCAGAAACTGTTAAATAAAAGGTTAGTCAAAGTTAAATAAAAAAAAAAAAAAAATTAATTTTTTATAACCAATCCTTAAAAAGCTGGTTGCACAATGGCCTTGTTCCTCATACAATGACCTGTAACTCCACGAAAAAGAAGACTACATTAAAATGACTATTTAATACACTCCTTTGCAGTATTAAGAGAAAAAAAAAATGTCCTTAACTCCCACACGACAATTCATTTACAACTTATTACCAATATTCATAGAAATAGCCCTATTATTCTCATTCTGTCAATGGGAGTTTATTTAAGGTCAAGTAGACACTTGACCCTCTTTTGAATTGGTCAAGTGACATTCTTGAAACTTCCTGCATATTGCAGCTGAACAACTAAGTAAAGCAGAAAAGAAAATTATGAAGAAAGATTGACACAGAATAAAAAGACAGCTCTGTTAAAACCTAATATTCTTAATAAAAAAAGAAAACAAGATTAAAGTCATTTTAAGATACTAGCTTATGATCTTGGAGGAGTGCCATATTTCATAGTATCTCTTGGGGAAGTGTTTAGATTCTCTTCAAGTTGCACAAACAGGTAAATCTGGGTTAAATAGTAGGACTCCATTTTCAAATGTAGTTCAATGAATAACCAAATTTAAGTGTAGGTATCAATTTTCAATAAATTGGTATACTATTAGAATCTCAAATTGAAACTTAAAATATTGTGAACTAGATTTATGAAAGAGAGACTTAGACAAAAATTATTGGCAATGATATGCAACAAAATCGGTTAATATACAATATTCTGAAATCAGGTATCAGAAGGACTTATTTTTTTGTTGCTTTCATTAAAACATTTTAGCTAGTGCACAGTCTAGCCCAGTATATCTTGCATTCAGAGGTAAACGAGAAAACAGGAGAACTAACTAAAGTATATGCATCAAAATACTGAAATTATTTCTGCTGCATCTCAAGAGAGTTTGCATTAACAAATTCTGTAGTAAAATTAGGTCCAAACAATAGGAAGGAGACAGGTTGGCTTCTCAGCTTCAAGACAGGTTGCTCAAAACAATCTAGCTACAAAACTCCACAGATCTTTGCACTCAATTATTCCAACACCGCCTCGTAGTTCGCTACACAACTCTGTCGAGCGGTCTCCATCATCCACATTTATGCCGCGAACACCAACCAATTTGCATACGCCAAGTTCACCTCTCGCCAATTCTCGCGGCTACAAGATCGCATTTCCCATAAGTCCCACTCACCGTAATGGTGGTGTTTCTTCCTTCGGACCAACTACTGCCCTGCACGCCAGACACAAACGGACCCTCTTATGTCTAGAGCTAAGGTTAGTCTCACTTTCATGTCCACAGATTCATTAAGAAAAATAATAAATGGATAGGAATTGATACTTAAGCATTAC
This sequence comes from Acanthosepion pharaonis, assembly GCA_903632075.3. NCBI lineage: Eukaryota > Metazoa > Mollusca > Cephalopoda > Sepiida > Sepiidae > Acanthosepion > Acanthosepion pharaonis. The sequence goes on along the minus strand of CAHIKZ030004433.1, from coordinate 441,496 downwards.
AGATCAAAGTACCATTTTAAGTACTAAAGTTAGCACATTGTGACCAATACTGTTATTGCAATAATTTATTAACCAGTATCGTAGGCATGTTGCAAGAGAAAAAGAAAAAAAAATGAACAATATCCCCTTTGGGGAGGCTCCATGCCTTGAGTGACAGGATGTATCCATAGACACTCGTATCCAAGGATACCAGTTTACTAGAGCAGCTAGCAAATTCCAATTGCAAACATCTGCTCAAGCACATTTGTGCTTGTTCAACACCCACAGAACCCACCTGTGGTTTAAACTGCAACTATGCTGAGCAGACCTTAGTTAATTTCTAGGAGAGTGCACGTTATCTAGTGTGATCAACAGTCTGAACAAGGCCAGCACACTCAAACCCTCAGTCACGATGACTTGCGACTTTGTGCTAGCACAACCACCGATCGCTCCCAAAAGATTCCATCTACCCAACTTCGTTCATACGGCTTGGGTCAACCCATGATGTGGTTTTCAGACACTTTCCAAAAGGTACTGCACACTGAGATCACCTCCTCCAGACTGATAACATCAAGAAGTCACCCTGATGAGATACAAAACCTGGGTCTCGTGGTCAGAAAAACGTTTTAACCAATCAGCTAGATTGGCCTTAGAGGGCCTTAAACTAACAGCTGACCTCAAGTGGAACTTGTACATATGAACCATCATTGAAGATGATGCAAGAAAAATTTGCTCCCTGTTCCACTTCAGTAAGTACCCAACGTCTTGTACAATCCTCTACCTTTACAAAAGCCAGATCAGACTGAAAATGGAGTACTGTTACCATATTTGAGTGGGAGGTGGCAAGTCCTCACTTTCCAGTCTTGACAGAGTTCAAGAGTGGCTCAGAGTCTTGTGGGTGACAAATTATTTTCCACCCTCCAACCTCTCTCTCACTGGCAGGATATGGCAAGCCGCTCACTGCTTTATCATTACTTCAAAGGAAAGTGCTCAAACAAAGTACATTTCTTGGTTCCGCCAGTTTTAACCCTCATGGCTAGGACCCACCATGCCATGCACATTTTAGCAAACCACCCACATTCCCACCATATTCCATCAGTGAGAAGTAAGTTCCACTGAAACAGCATCTTCCTGCAAACCATTGCTCTATGCAATCAACTTCCAAGAGGATGCTTTCCTGATCAATACAATCTTAATCTGTTCCAGTCTAGAGTTAACCATTACCTTCCCCTCCTATTTGTATAAATTGCCTATTAATGTAACTCTGTACCTCGAGTGGCACCTTGACCACGTACAGAGTGAACCTTACTGTAAAACAAAAATAAAATACAAACACCTACACAAAATAACAGAATTTTACAGACCGAACTTCTGATAAAATTTATAGTCACGAGAAAACCTATCAGTACTTGCAGTAGGTGTCAATCCACTCCTAAATAATTCTTTTACTGCATTCAAGGATTGGAAGGATGAACTGATCCAATCAAATTTAAAAAATGGTTTTAAATGTGAAGATTTTATAATGTTACATTGCTTATCACTCTTTACGGACTTAATGCAGTCTTAATTTGTTTAATCATATATACTTATTATAAAACCCAGGTTGTGTGTGTTAGTGTTTATATATTGGATCGAATTTCCTATATTTTTCAACTGATTTCAACAAAACTTCACAGGACTTCGTAAAATTACCTTGCGGTGGTTCTGACAGCGCCAAAAATTGGAAAAACAATTGTTTTTGCACAAAATCAATTTGAAAACACAAGAGGTATTAATGAAAGGGGGACAACTCATATCGAATTATACTTATTATAAAACCCAGGTTGGTTGTGTGTGTGTGTGTGTGTGTGTTCATTTATATATTGGATCAGATTTCCTACATTTTTCAATCGATTTCAACAAAAACTTCACTTTTTTTTTTGGCAGGTAGTATTTCTTATTGTCTTGCACACTTTTTTCTTTATTTTTTTACATTCAGAATGCTTTAAAAATTCCATTTACAAGAAAATTGTTTATAATAAAATTCTATTCAATCGGTAGACTAATAATGATTGAAAATAATGTTTTTGTTTGAGTTTGACCAATTTGTAAAAAAAACAAAAAAAACAAAACAAAACAAAAAAACTAATTAAGACATGCGTGTCTGTCAACCTTAAACAATAATCTTTCTCAATTTTATTTTTCAGTCTTTATGATGGTCGATACTTGATCTATCTCTTACCGTTACATCCCTGGGCAACGCCGGGCTCTACTGCTAGTCTTAACTATTCCTCTGGTGCAAAGACATGAAAACAAACACTTATGTTAAATCCACCCAATTTTTATTTTATGAGAAATTCTCGGCCACACCACCTTCAGCAATCATTGTGTTAATCCTAATATATCATCTGAAAAATTCAACATTCCATGTTCTAGTCACTATATTTGATTCTCTTTGGACTAATTTCTTATATCTCCCCCCCCCACCCTTACATTTCAGTTGTTGTATTGATAAAATCTAAAAGGAGAATCAGCAATATTATTGGTCCTGACCTGGCATCTTGTCTTCACTTTCCCCATCACCGTAAAGTCGCTTCTCTGTGCATTTTCAAAAATACTTTCATGTTCGGATGAGCTCTTCACTATTGCATCTAAGCTTTATGAATTTAAGTGCAGTACTAAATTGACAGAAAGGTTGCAGCAGTTGACAGTTGAATTGGTTAGATGTAACTGAGTTACATGCTTACAGTTTTTCTCACACTTCTCGCTTGTGGAAGTCTTCCAGCTTCTTTTTTCCAGCCAACCTTGATATTCAAGAATTTAAATGCTATGTCAGCTATTATCTTCTGTCTTCCTAATTACTTTTCTATCGTTCTCACTCCTTCATAATGTTTATCTGTTTTCTAATTCTTTGACATGCAGTAACACCTTGTGTCTTAGTAACTTTACTGCCTTACTTGGGATAAATTTGATTTAAAAAAAAAAAAAAAAAAAAAACACTACTTACTTTTCTCCTTGATTTGCTTCGAAATTTTCTTGTCTAAGTTCAACCAGTACTAAAAGAAACAAAAAGAGAATGGTTTTAATTTTGAAAACATTAAAATCATTTTTCTAAAAAAGGTGTATGATGGATCTGAATATGCTGGATTTACACAAAAATTATTAAAGAATTCACACATTTCAAGATTCGAAAGAAAGGAATATTGAAAATATTTTTTCCTATAAGTATAAACCAGTTACAACTTCAAAAAGATTGCATTCTGTTAGACACCAGATTGAAGAAAAAAAAAACAAAAAGAAAAAAAAAAAAAAAACATTTATTACTACTCAAACATTCATTCCATTAAATTGCTAACATTCAAATGAAATACATGCTTTAATTCTGATTCTGGCTATAAGTCCAATTCAAGCCAAAAATTGAGTTCTTCCAATCAAAAACACTGCAGAACTTCAAAAATCTCACGTCATGAAACCTTTCACTTTAACCGATTCCTTGGCATTTTGAAGAAATAAAATTGATTTCTTCAATTCAAAGTTTGAGATATTTTAAACTGAATTTAAAACTAAAAATTTTATATTCAGTTTTTGCATTACTTTAAATGCAGTATAAATTATAAAATTTTAAGAATCACTAATTTTTTTTTTTTTTTCAGTTATTTTAAAATTTGAATTTTTAACTGTTTGCTCTTCACCCATATAAATTCCAATGCTGGATGCTCAAGCACCAGATGAAGGGCAGATTTTCAATTCCAAGGTCCTCCAGATGCCAAAAAAGTATAATAGGTCTATGTAGAGCAAGCATGTCCCAAGTTAGGATTTCAGACACATGGGCGGACAGACAGAGTTTGCTATTTATTTAGATAAAAGATATGAGGAATTATCAGTATACACATTTCATTCAGATTAATGCCCTTATCCTGGCTGTTTTTATATTCAATTCAGATCTTCAGATCTCTGCAGCTGTAGAGTAATTGTAAGATGGTTTCATGTTTGTGCCCGTATTTCTTTTTTGTTTCCATGCTTTTATCATATCAGGTTTGTACTTTTGAGAATTTCTATGAATCTGTGATAAAAGGAGAGAGAGAGAGAGAGAGAGAGAGAGAGAGGAAAAAAAAAACTGGAACAAATATCAAAACCATCTAACAATACTTTACAGATACAGAGATCTGAAGTAGATTCCATCCAGCTTAAATGTTACAACAATGATCAATTCCTGAAGCAAAATATGGCAAAAATAGTGTTTATTTTAATTTTGAATTCATACATTTCATATAAATGTCTACTTGGCTTTATTGTGCAATAAAAGCCTACCATGATATAAATGCCCTTTTTGTTTGCAGGTGCCTTAAAACTAAATTACTAAAATGTATAAATTCAGACATTTTAATTTAGAAATAATATTGATAGCTTTTGTTTAACATCAAATATGGAATATGAAAGACTAAAATAATCAGAACCCTTTACGTTAGTTTTATATGGATTTTAAAAATAGTCAACTTCCACAATATTGGAAAATCTTTAGTTACAACACCTACTTTGATATAATAAAAGATAAAATCTATATTTGGGTTTTTCTTAGGTACCATGTGTGATGCAATCTTTGGCAAACACCTTTTTGATTCATGATCGACCTGGCAGAAGAATTCCCATAGTACATTGCTGTTACTTCATTAGACTGTTTACCGAACAAGGCTATAAAACCAAGCCTGTCCTAATTAATCCATAGCTGAGAGAGAAGAGTATTTGCCTGTAAGTGAAGGTAACAAACTTGATGAATTCAAAGTTGGCTTACCAATTTCTCATTCTGATCAGTTATTACACCTGCAGTACATCCAAGCTTACAGCACCTGGTATTCCCATGTAGTCACCCATCTGGATACTGTCCAGATTCAAATTTGCTTAACTTTGGTGACCTGGTGAGAACCTATGTTTTAATGTGATGTAGCCATAATGGGTACTAATTAGAAGCTAACTTAAACTATGTGAAAAGAGGTTTATTCAAATCAGGATCTTATGCATTCATATCCCGTCCATTGTAATAGCACAAGTTTAGCTGATAAGATTTGGCAAAAGTTTTAGAGACCCAAATCTAAACTGACTGGTTATATAAGCAGTCTTTATTAGATGAGCAACAACAACAACCACCACTCACTAGTTAGATAAGTAGATAGCTTGAGCAGGCAAGAGTTGGTATGTTTTTATTAGCATTACCCAAGTTGTGTGTATGGTGGTTCTGCAAAGTTAATGAGCAACAGGCATCTTCCAAAGATGCCTATTAAAAGTTCTCTGCCATTCCACTTTGGCCTTTGATGTTACAAATTTGTTTCTTTTTCTTTTTAAGAGCATTTCTTCATATCCTACATCCTGATTTAGAATTCTGAAAAAGGTTTGATGTGTTCAGAAGAGGTATTTAGTTGCATTTTATGTATACAATAAAGACACATAAATGTGTATGTTGTTAAAACAAATTTTGCACCTAGCTATATTATTTACATATGTAAAAAAATAAAAAATAAAATAAAAAATAAAATAAAAATAAAGAATAAAAAAATGGACAAATTAAAATATAAGGAGGTATACCAAGAAGGTCCCCCCCCACAAAAAAAAACATATTTGGTCATTTTTGGAAGTCAGTCAGCATGCACTTCTTTGTTTGTTTGTTTGTTTAAAACTTAACGACCCATCGATCAGCAAGAGATCATCATGCATGCACTTCTTGTATAAGGAACTAATAAACAGAATTATGACCATTGCTTTTAAGGTCAGTTGTGTGATAGTAAAACTTTTTTTTTTTTTTTTCTTTCTTTCCTTAGCATGAATTTTCTTTAGATAACAAAATCATTTCCTTTCTAGGTGGACTGTAAAGTGTTACTAGTGAAACAAAAAAAAAAAAAAAAACTAAGTTACCATTTATTTCGTTATGGTCAAATACCTAACTCTTTAACATTCAACCTGCTGTGTAAATATCAGCTCACAATGTTCAACCCACTCCACGTATACTCTGCTATAATATAGGATTACATTACAGTAGGTTTGCAGAAAGTCATGCAAACAGTGAAACTTTTAGAGCCAATATTTACAGGGTGAGTTTTGACAGTGTTGAAAGCTAAAGGGTTAAGTGAGTCAGCAATGGAAAAATTTTGCCTTATTTCATGTTTTATATTGATAATAACCAGAATTCACTTAATTTTTTTTTTTTTTTTCTTTCGGCAGTAAATAGATAAAAAGTAACAAAACTGAAGGAGGATATTTCCTCAGGACTGACTCCTTGCACAGGCAACATATCACCTGAATATTATCCAGTGACTGCTAGTGACAAAGACATAGAATATTAAGACAAGACACTATATTTATGTGAGAAGTTAAAACAATTCAAACTGGAAATGGTAAAGCTAGAAAGAAAAATTATGGGGGTATGTGAAACTAGATGGATAAAATAATGAAGACTTCCAAAGTGATAGGTACAGAATAATATAGGTAGGCAGAGAAAAATAATGAGAGAAGTGAATAACTAATATTAGGCAAAAGCGAGAATAAATATTCTGAGATACTGGTTAAATGTCTACAGAGTTCTTCGTATAGAACCGAAAAAAATATTAAGAACTAGCAGTAGAGCCTGGCATTGCCCGGGGATGTAACAGTAAGAGATAGATCAAGTATCAACCATCATAAAGACTGAAAAATAAAATTGACAAAGATTGTTTTTGTTTTTTTTTACGAATTGGTCAAACCCAAACTAAAACATTGTTTTCAATCGTTATGAGTCTACCGTTTGAATAGAATTTTATTATAAACAATTGTCTTGTAAATGAAATTTTTTTAAAGCATTCTGAATGTAAAAATAAAGAAAAAAGTGTGCAAAACAATAAGAAACACTACCTGCCAAAAATAAAAAGTGAATTTTTGTTGAAATCAGTTGAAAAATGTAGGAAATCTGATCCCATATATAAATGAACACACACAAACAACCTGGGTTTTATAATAAGTAAAACTCGATATGAGTTGTCCCCATTTAATTCTGGCAATAGAATTGTGTTTTAAGTGTTTTCAAATTGATTTCATGCAAAAACAATTGTTTTTCCAATTTTTGGCGCCGTTAGAACCACCGCAAGGTAATTTTACGTAGTCCTGTGAAGTTTTGTTGAAATTGGTTGAAAAATGTAGGAAATCCGATCCAATATATAAACGTACAGACACACACACACAATCTGCGTTTTATAAGTAAGAAAGATCTATCCATCTTAACTGTATTGCAAAACACAAAAGATGTTTTACGACACAATGGATAATGCCAAAAGCTAAAGCAAGCAGCAATAAATTATCATGGAGGACCTTAATTCAAACATTGGAAAGAAAGAAGATTATGAAATAATCATGGATCATGTGATACAAGCAGAGAAAAATGAACTCGGTGGTGCACAAAACAGACATACAAGTAATAACAAATACCTAGTTTCAACAATACCCAAGATGTCTGTGAACATAGAAAAGCTCAGGAAGAACACAAAAACCAAACAGGCTACCTCCTTAATTGGCAAAATATTCAGAAATTCACTTCTACACTAAAACTTACCGAAGACTTGACTGTGAGAGTAATCCCCACTACCAGTCAAAATTACAAATTCAGAGCTTTCACTATACTACAATTGATTCCAGGATGACAATCAGCATTTATCTATTTGTAAATTGAATTAAAAGCAAATATAAGAGCTTAGAAGAGGTCAGAGATTCAGAGTGGGATGCATTAAGGAAGCTCTAGTGATAGCAACAAAAGAGATCACCCTGAGGAAAAAGAAATTGGGTGGGGGTGAGAGAGGTTCTGGAATTAGGGAAAAAAATGAATTTCAAGAAACATGACAGTATATACAATAAGTAAAACATTAGAAAGAAATGTAATTAAGCAAAAAATGATCGACTCAACGAGAAGAATGCAGAGATTGAAACATCATAGAACATCAATATATCACATATACATAGCAGAACAGAAGACATGCTGATAGAAAAAGAAATGATACTTCAAAAGATGGAACAAACAAATTCGAGAATTTCCATAACCAAAGAGAAAGGTGCAATGCATAAAGACATGGAAGAAGCCATAGTATTAAAATCTGAGTTAAGACCAATACTGGACAAGATGAACAGAAACAACAGAACCAGACTGTATTGTAGAGATGCTATCAGTCTTAGATGATTGTGGGATTGACAAGGTTGCAGAAGTAAAATATATGACAGTGGCAGAATCCTAAAATAATTTAGTAAATCTATATTCTATATTTACTAAACTAAATAAACCAGGTGCAAATAAATGTAAGCTCTATTAGACAATTAGCTTAATGAGCCAGATTTAATTTAATTTAATAGAGCTTGTAGCAGAATTAGACTGGAAAGAGTAAGAACAGAGTGGTTTTGTTCAAGACACTGGAACAAGAAATGCTATTTTTGCTATCAGAATGAACAATACAAAATAAATTACACAAAAGCATTTGATAAATTATGACACTAAGACTACTTGGATTTACAGGAAAGTAGGATTTATATAGGAATGATAAAATGATCTATGACTTATACTTGCAAGAAACTGCCTGCATGTAGATAAAAAACAGGTTCAGTGGGTACACTGAAAGATGGAAAGAGGTGTGAAATAAGAATGCTATCTCCAGATTTATTTAAACTATTACACCATAAAATAAATAGATGACACTATATTGAAGGCACACCCTGAAGGTAAACTGAAAGAACTTAAATAGGAAAGTAAAAGAAAGTAGGTGGGGGGGGGAGTAAAATAGGACTATTTTATAGTATCAACTGTAAGAAGACAATTTATGGTCATCAACAAGAAAGACAACCTAAGGTGCAAACTACAGACTGAAAATGTCAAAAATCAAACCCAGTACAGAAATGTAACGATCTAGATAATGTAGTAACAGACAATAGAATATGTGACAAAAATCCAAGTTGCAAGGGATTAGCAAAAGATGCCTTCCACAGACTAAGCCAAGTATTAAGAAACAGGAAAATTTAATTTTAAACAAGTGAACAAATGCTGAACTGCTCTGTCATATCTAATATACTCTGTGGCAGTGAATGCCAGATAATTTCCTCCCAGATGAAGAGGCTTGAAGTAAAAGATGTGATTCTGCAGACAGAAGCATAGAATATCATAGCCTAAACATGTGAGCAATCAGGAAGTTCCAATGAAAATAGAAACAAAGACATACTAAAAACAGTATAAATTTCTGGAACTCATAATTAAGAAAGATGGCTTGGAGAATTTAACACTCATAGGATATATTAAAGACAAGAGTGACAGAGGGCAACAAATAATCTCCCTAATGAATTTGTGCGAAATAGATGGTGGTAAATAAGGGACAAAAAGGAATGGTAAAGAGTTAAAATTTGCTTAGAGTTACAAGGGATAAAAAGTTGTGGAGAGTCATGATCACCCATATCTTAAAAGGATACAACATATAAAAGAGACAATAAGTGTAATATGAAGTCTCGTGATATGAAGTGAAGGTTCCAGGAGAAATCTCAAGAGATTGTGACAAGTGGAAACAGACTGTAGAAATGAATGAAAATATCTGAACACAGAATGAACACCAAAAAGATGTTTGGATTCTCTGGATCAAACATTCTTGTTACATTATCACCTTGTGTCTTCAACAGGTAACTTCTCTATGAAAATTGTAGAGTGCAACACAAAGCAAGCACTGCATAGAAGAATAGGTATTGTCAGCCTAAATAAGACTATAATTTTTCAAAACACAAAATAGATGCAAGGTTGTGAACAATAAAGAAATGCATAGAGGTACAAGCTCATCTCCAGGCAGGTGCCATTTTTGTATGTAATCTTGGCTCTGCTCAAATTTTTCTATTCTTTTTACTCTGAAATCAAATTTGTCTGATCTTCCCAAGACTCTAGCTAATTTCATCTCCGACCAAAGAACCAATCAAGAATATTTGATGGACCCCAGAATATCCTAGTTGTCTTCCATGAAACAGCCAATCAGAGTCTTCTATCTAACTATATCCATGACCACTCAAATTTTATTTCATTACATACAGTCTAGTTTTGAGATTAACAAATATAAACACAATATAAATATGGATAAAAGTAGTCATGTACGAATCGGTCTATAGTTAATATATTTATATGAAGGTGAATTTTTATATACATTTCTTTACTTATGTTGTTAGATATAATGTATTTATTTACATTATCTTTTTGAACTTTGACACTTTTTAGATGCCTATTGAATCACATTTTAATTTAATTTTTCAGAAGATTGAACATGGAACAAAATTGTATTTGACAAAAAGGAGAGCACGGAGAATTTAAGAAGAGTACTTTAGAAAAAATGGATGGAGGGAAAAAAAAAAAAAAAAACTAAAACACCCAACCTTATCAAATCATATTAGATATCAAAACACAAGAATTGCCTCCACATGATATAATGGCTAAGTGTTAAGTAGCAAAGGGCACTAATTATAAGAGTGTGGATTTTCAAAGCTTTCACTTATTTCTGTCAACCCTCATGGAATGTAATTGACAATAGAGAAAATGGATTAACATCTTTCCCAAGGGCATGAGTGCTAAGTGAATAATTAAAACAGCTAGATTACTATATTAATGATGTGATTACTACAACTGTACAACTCATTTTACAACTCAAATTACCCTTCAAAACCTCCACAGAGTGGCCAGTCCTATATTCATAAGATTCACAATATTCACATTCTAACCATCTGAAGAAGGCTGGAGCATAAAATGGCCAAAATGTTGTAATAAATATGGTAACAAAGATGAAGATAATAGTCCAAATAATGTAAATAGTACCAACGTCAGAGTTGGAAAATCTCATTAGAAACAGTTTAAGCATTAAGCCTTCATTTTATTAAACTTTTATTGGTAATTTTGAATGAAAATTGCACAAAATTTGCCAGCATTTATATTTGTTATATTGCTTACTGTTAATAGCAATGGAAAAGAATATTAACATTTTAGCTTCCAGGATAATAAAGCTTACTATTTATTCTGCAATCAGCATATATAATGAAAGAACACCGTACAGAAGAATATAATTTGTTTTGCTGCCTATTAGTCTGTGGTATATGGTTATCTGTCTTGGACAGTAATCAATGGAATTCTAGTTTTAGATTACATCACTTACCAAACATTTCCATGATATCATCAAGGCATCATCAGAAACACACACAAATGTCTTTTAGTGAACCTACTGTACATACACAAAGTACAAAAAGGCTGGTAGAATAAACAGATCTATTTTGTTGCAATAACTAATATAGATACAAAAGTAGGTACCTCCACTGAATTTTCGATACCTAAGGTTTAAAATGAATTTTTAGAAATGAAAACTCATTCTTGAAGATTTCATTTCAGCTTTAATTGAAAGCTAAATAATTAAAATTATTATTTCCAGAAAGCAAAATACTCTGGTGTATTTCAAATACAAATTGTATAGTTGTTATATCATTTTTTGCTCGCTTTCACAAAATTGATTACAAGCAGCGATTTTAAGACATTTGTAAAAAAAAAATTTAATTATCGGTTTTAAAAATCTTCCAAAAATAAAATAAGTTTGTGACATGTTATTTGAAGAAAATTAGCAAATTTAAAGTTAAATTAATCTGATTTGAAACAAAATATTACTTATAGCATAAAAAACAAAACAAAACAAAAAAAACACGTAGTATACAAGTATCAGTACAGGTCTTGTTTTTCTGACATGTTGATTGATGTTATTGACAGGCTAAGGTATTGACAGCTAAGTATGGATGACCAGAATTGACAAATTTATAAAATCTAAATGAACACTTTTTTTTTTGTTTTTAACTACCTAGTAACTTTTACAAATATTTTCAGCAATTATCTAATATTTTATTGACTTTTAGTTACTATTGTGTTATAGGTTGTTTCTTAAAAAAAAAATTACTGATTTGAAGTATTAAAAAAGTAAAACACATTTTAAAGTTTTAAAACTTTGAAGGTATGATGGGCAAAACCTGTTGAAACGAACACAAAATGAATAAAGAACTGCAGACAAGTGAATTTCTCAGTAAAGTGAGGACAACTCTTACAAGTGACCTTTTAATAATAAAGTCATGTATAGACTACCATATATACAAAAATAGAAATGTTTAAACTAAAACAAAAAATAAGAATGTTTAAACAAAAATAAAATAAGAGCAAAAAAAAAAAAAAAATTCTAAATTCACTTTCATCATATGTTTAAATGTTATTACAATTCTAATTCACACTAAAAAAAAAAAAAAAAAAAAAAAAAAAAACATCACCAAAGAGCGAAAGTAGTTAAAATAAAAAGTTGGTGTCATGCGAAAAACCATCCTTTTGATACTCAGTTATTTGCCATGCATGATACACAATTATGCAATCATGTATCTTTCAATACATGACTGATGAGGCAGATTCCCCACCACCACCCGCAGTAGGTTGCCATTTCTATCTTTAGTAGACCAGTTGCCATCCAAGGCTATAGAATCCAGTCTGTCCTGCTATTTGCCCATAGCTGGGAGAAGAAGAGGAGGATTCATACCTTTCCCAAGGGTATTAGCACGTAAGTGAATGTAATGGAATTGAATGGAATTCAAAGTACTCCCCAATTCCTCAATTTGAGCCACTATCCATTACACCACTGTCTTTGATACTCCATTTTATTTTGGGCACAAAGGTCCATGTTTACCGAAAATTGCTTCATCAAATGATTTTATGTAAACCCAAGTTAGCCTAATCTAGCAATTTAAGGTAAGATACCACTTGAAAAAGATTACTTGTTGACTAATATCATAAGCTGCAAATAATCCTTACAAGTAGACCTTGTTCCGAGCACAATGATCCGATAGAGACTCAAAAATGACAAAAATCTTGAAACAAGTACATCTACATGGATCAATGATGCATGTTAAGAAATTAAAGATGAACCAAAATTCAACTTAGAGATCTGAAACAATCTCTAAGGAGAAAGTAATATTGCGGAGGTTACAAAATTATGAGGCATAGATGGGGGAGAAAAAAAAAAAAAAAAAAAAAAAAAATGGAAACTGAATAAGAATAAGAATTTTGAATAAGAAGTAAAATAAATGTGTGCAAAATTTTCCAACAACCATTTTAAACCTTGACCCCCTGGTGAAAGCAGTTATCCAGGATGGGAGATCTGTAATCCAATTGCTAGCTAGCTGGTATACTGGCTACTTGGGCATATACACTTTCACACAGTGGCCAGTATACCAGCTGCTCACATTCAAAGATTCATTTTCTAAGAGACTGACAAAGAAACAAAATTTGTTTAATAAAATAAAACTGAATTATAAAGCCAAAGAAATTTAAAAAAAAAAAAAAACTGCATTTAAAGTGCAATGGCGCCAATAATAGTTCTGTAGATAATCAAGATGATATATGAACATGATACACAAAATACATTTTTTTGTGAGAGAAAAAAAAAAAAAAACTGATATATGAAAGTTTCATTATAATAAAAACGGTTTACTAGTCACTTAAAAAAAAAAAAAAAATGTGAGCAATGAATTTTTGGAGAGAATGAAAACAAAGAGAAAATATACTTGACATCAGGAAGAGGCAGTTGAAATTTCTGGAGAACATAATGAAGAAGGAGTTCTTGTAAAATCTAATACTCACAGGACAGATTGAGAGAAAGAGAAACAGAGGAAAACAGCGCATAACATACTTGATGTAAATGGATGGCAGAACAGGGTTTGGGAGAACTAACAAAAAGACAATTATTAAGAGCTATAAGAGACAGGAAAATATGGAGAGCCATGATCACCTACATCGTGAAGAGACATGGCACCTAAAAGTAGAGGAAAGGAAACAAATTCTTTCTCAAAGTTCCCACTGATATGTTCCATAAGGCCACTTAGGTGACAAATGACTACCAAATGTCATAAGAGTACGGTAACAGAATAAATATAGTGATACCGGTGTGGTAACACATGATTTTGCAGTTTTTTTTTTTAGTTTCCCAAATGGACTACACATCTATTCCAAAATCTATTATCAGCTGCACAACAGTTATCCAGGATAACATAGAATCAAATGCAAAACATCCGATCATTTTAAACCTTGTTTTATTGTATAAAAACAAAAGACCTTGTCAGAACAAAATAATAATTCTCTTTATATGTCACTAATAACAAAGCTCACAGATAATCTCAATGCTTATATGGTTCAGCTGCATCCTGAATTGCAATAGACTTGTATTTGTTAAACAAAGCCTACTTAGATAAGACTACACTTTTGGAGGAGAAAGTTACTTACAAAGGCTTTCAAAAGCAATAGAATTAATCACCATATGTATTCCAGTTCTAGAGTAATAAATAATGATAAAAGTTATATTAAAATTAGATTTGACAAAATATCAAGTGCTTAAGGTTTTTGAAAGCCATCTTTAACCAAGCAGTAATAATAAAAAATTCTTTTTTTAAAAAAATAAAATAAATAAAAATAAAAGATTAACTAGTAAGCAGCTAGATTTTGATTAGTCTTTTTTCTATGCGTTTCTTTATAGTCGTGTATCTACTAAAGAGAAAAAATAGTTAATAAATTCAATGAAAAAGAGAACATGCCATATCAACATTATTGGCACCAAGACAAAGAACTATTTCATTTTTTTTTCTTGAAATTTATCCAAAGAACATACCTAAATGCCTTTTTGAAAACATTTACAACTACATCAAGTTACAAATTTACTTTAATTTTGTGTAATTACAGAGGTATAGTGCAAGCCAAAGATAACATTTTTGAGAATCCAATAGGAAATTAATACTCTTAAAATAATTTCATTTCAGGGAATATTGACTAACTCTGGCAGTGAATATAATAACTGCAAGCTTTTACAGAATTTAGCAAGCTTCCCTAAATATTTCACTTTAAATCGGTTGATAAAATATCAGGAGACCACCTTACTTGTCATTCACTATACTTAACATATTTTATATACAAGTTGAAGAAATAAGGAAGGAAGGTTGCAGACGAGTTATTATTCATCTGTTAAGTTGACCTTTACTTGTTCCAAAGTCTCGTAAAAAGGACATTTACAGAAGCCAGTAATTGCTATTAAAGATTGAAACTGGGATGGCAAGAGGAATTCTACAGCTAAAATTTCCTGATGGCATTTAAAGCTTCCATTAGATTTGCAAATTTTACAGCACATACACAAAAACACACACACATACATACATTAAAATAAGATTTTGTATATTAGGTTTGTGTTAAAGTCCCCAGAACCAATCTTTTATAAACTAAACAGATGAATACATAGTAGAAATTCCTTTTAAGTAAAACCTGCAAACACACAAGGTTGAAACAATAGTTTCCGGCTTCCATCTTTGTACAATGTTAGGGAAAGTGTCTTAAGTTTACTCAACCATGTTTCTAAACTAAGACATGTCTGAAGTGATATATTTCTCCATTTTGGAATGGAAATCATAGCTGAATATAAAATGTAATTTACTTTTATCTGAGGAGTAAAAGATGAATAAAAAAGGTACAGCAGAAGGTAGATAATGTAGAAGTAGGTGCAAGCACATATCAAGAATGATTTATGAAATTTAAGATTTTAAACTGAAAGACAATGTTATAGAATTTAAAACTGATGAATTAATGATTTTGAAGAGTACTAAGAGGAGAATCAGTCAACTTATTTGCATAAAACATAACAAAACGGTTATTTTCTTGTTAATCAGTGATTTTGACATACAAGGTTTGCTTTCATGTTGCAAATGATGCACATTAAATGATGGAATTAAGAAGAGTTCTACATGTCGTGTTTTGTCTAGACCTGTCACCTTACCATGCAATACTACTTATCCAACCAGTAACTGCAACCAAAGGCTCTAAAAACTTAAATTATTCTTTTATCATAATAGATAACTTAACTGAAATATGGTGTAAGACTATGAAAGAGTGGAAAGTCAGTCTATTAGCTTTTCTGCTGGTGAGAAGGGTGGCATACCACCCTGCAAGATGAAAAACAATACCTGTGAAAGTGTGAATGAGCCTATCATAGGAACCAATGTGTGTATGTGTATATATTTTAGTTATTTTTTAAACATACTCCAAATCTTCCTCCATATTTCATATATTCTCACACCAATTTAGATATAATTTTGCCAATAATGATCCCTGATGAAGAAGTGTTGGCTGAAAGGTGCCTAGGTTTAAAAAAAAAAAAAAAAGCACTAAAATCATGTTTTTTCAAATCAATTTATGCATTGTGTGGCATCAAATTAATTCTCCCGTCGGGTTCGATGTATGAGGGTCAAGTAGATCAGTTTCCAGGAAACTGACAGCCCGACACCAGCACATGAGATTCGATTATAGTGGTGAAGGCTTCGTGCAGGACCATCCACACTTTTTGAAGGGCCGAATACAGAGACCTGGTGCACTATGTGCTACAAGGTCCCCAAACAACCCCCCTCAGGTTTTGAATTCAGAGTTGTCCTTCTTCTAGACCAGTTGCTACCCAAGGCTATAGAACCGGTCTGTCCTGCTATTTAACCCATATCTGGAGGAGAAGAATTATATATATATATATATATATATATATATATATATATATATAGTAACAAGCCTTGAATGCCAATCTTTCGAGAGATACTGCCCCAATAAAAACAACTGCTTTACTTGGACTACCATGAGTGTGAGTTTGGCATCAGGAAGAACATCTGGCTTCGTAAAACTTTGCCTCAAATCATTGACAAAAGATCCTGTGAGGCAAGACCCTTGCTTTGTATAAGATTAATCCCAGCCCCGCATCAGCAAAAGAAATGGTCATGATAAGTCCATCAATTCTAAGGAGTCCGTTTCATGAAATAAGAGATCAAAACATTAACACATAAAGTATGTGTGTGTGTGTGAAAACGGAGATCGATTCCAACTAATATATATTTTTCTTCAAACTGATATCTAACAAAGATTTTTTTTTTTTTTTTTTTTTTTTAACTGACTGACACTTGTATCAAGATTGATAGTGAATGTAACAGTGTTTTTTGGGGTGTTTTTTTTTTGCCCCCCTGGCTCTTCAAACTGTAACATTCCAGTAATTAATTTCACTAAAATATCTAACAATGGGAGAGAATGCAGGAATATATGGATTAATGCTTTTTCTTTTTTTTTTAAATTGGTATCACCCCCATGCAAGGCAGTAAAGCCACTAAGACACAAGGGGTTTACAGGGTGTGGAAGAATTAGGAACAGAAACATTACTAATGAGTGGGAAGAGGAAAGGGTAATCAGGAGGACAGTAGATTGACATCACATTTAAATTTTTGCAGATTAAAGTTGGCTGGAAAGCATGGAGCCAGAAAGGAGTTCCACAAGTGAGAAATGTGAGAAAAGAAATTGTTAGCATAGAATTTATGGTTACATTTAGCAAGCTTAACTGTAAATTGATGGGATCTTAACACCAGTCCAGTATTGTACTTAAATTCAAAGAGATCTAGATACCATAGTGAAGAGCTCATCCGAACAATTACTATGAAAGTATTTATAGAAAAGGCACATAGAGGCAACTTTAGAGTGGTGGGAAAGTGACTGAAGCTGAGATGTCAGGTCACTACCAATAATATTGCTGATTCTTTGTATTTTATCAAGTAGCTCAAGGTAAATAGCTGGGGCACCAGACCATATGTGGCAGCAATATTCTAAACATGGTAGACTTAGATATGCAACATAAATCCTGGAGAGAAAAATTGTCTTGCACAACACAGTGAACAAACATTCCTAACAGCTGACCTAGCAATGGATTCAATAGTCTTTCTACTTCATGTCAGCTGAGAATATTTGCCAGAGAAGGTGCAATTATTCACTTTCCTGGAGGTTAGCATTGGCTGATTTTATCAAGGAGCTCAACGTGAATAGCTAGGGCACCGGACCATATGTGGCACTAATATTCTGAGCATGGACAAATGGCAGACTTATAGATATGCAAGATAGATTCCAGAGAGAAATATTATCTTGCATGACACAGTGAAGCAGCATTCTTAGCAGCTGACCTAGCAATGGATTCAATATAGTCTTTCCACTTCATGTCAGCTGAGAATGTTAGCCAGAGAAGGTGCAATGATTCACTCTCCTGAGGTTTCCAAGAATATTAAATGCTAAGTGAACATGAAGAGCCTCAAGAAAAATTAAGACTTCATATGACAATTCTACTGTTTACACATTCAATATGATTTTATTACAAATGGATGTAAATTAAGTAAATTTACTATTTACAATATTTGTATACAGATTAAAACAAAGAACAGAAGTGGATAAACTATTAACCTTTTCCTATATTCATTTTTAATTAGTTTTTAAATGAATAATTAAATATAATAAGAAATACAAGAAATAAAAACACTTTCTACCTTTTTTTTTTTTTTTTTTATTTCTAACTTTAAATATTAAATGAAATTTTATATATATATATATATATATATATATATATATATATATATATATATATATATTTGGATAGATAGATGAGTTTGTGACTCTGGGTTTCACGCTTTAGCGATCGTCAGACAAACTGATTAATGTTTTAAAAATTTGGGTTTATGTAGATTGCGTGTATTGGTGTTATTGTGGAAGTGGTGGGGGAAATTTCATCGTTTTGTTATTCATCGTACTAACGCAAACATCGATGTATGCAGACACATATACATACTTGGTCGTCCGTCGAGACTCATACATATATAAATATATGTGGGCAGTTTCGGCTATGACACATGTATGTATACGGGTGGTGTTATGTCTATACATACGCATTTGTATGTTGAAATAAATATATATATATATATATATATATATATTTTTCTGCTTGTCTGAATCATTTTCAAGAAGCGAGAGCTAGATCTAAAAGGTCAGCCAATCTAACAGTGATGTCATCTCACAATTCTCACACCTGCTCCATATGTGGCCTCCTTTGTAAATCACTAGCGGGTCTTAAATGCCACTTAAGATTATCGCATAATCAATAAGCTGGCAGATCCTCATACGTCGAAACCGACAGGGAGAGTCCATTATTATATAAATAAATAACATGCACTGCCATCAGTTTTATGTTGCAAAAGGCAATACTTGAAAAGTGTTTTTAACATTAACAAAGTTAATATCCTTCGATGCATTCACTATGATGCTATTTTGATCATCATCAATAATACAATGAAAATTTAATTTTTGAAACCTTTCTCATCAAATCTAAGTGAATAGAAATTGAATTCAAACCATAGAGAAGGCAATGGGGAACCATTTCACAAACTTTCCCAAGACACAGCAATTCATAGGTAGTAAAAAAAAAAAAATTATCTATGTCCTGAAGGGACATGATACCCCCTATCCTACCCAAAAACAAAACAAAACTACATTTTTAATGTTTTTATTCTGCTTTAAAACAAAAAGAATTTTTCACAGTCTCAACACTTTACAGATTATGACAGCTATTAGGGACATGTGATTAAGTATACTTTAATGTTTAAAAAAAATTTATTCAGTATTATTTTTTTTTTTAGGTAATAAGCATTATAACATAGTACAAATAGTTATATTGTGGAAAAAAGAATTTGACAATATACACATTTTTAGGTATTTATGGTTATATTTTTTTTTATTTTTTTATTTTTTTAACTTTTATCAAAAACGACTTTCTTGTACGTGTAGTTACGGATAATATTATACATTAATTAACTATTTTTTTTTTTTTTAATTAATAACTATTTGTGCTCAGTTTTTAACATTAATAGCTATTTGCTGATGTGTTAAAATTTTGGAATAATGCACTAAAATTTAAAGTTCTTCCCTCTAATAAATGTTACAATCTATTAATGTGCGAAATGTTTTATTTTGGAAATTGCAATAATTTAAGAACTTCATTAAAAAGGTTTTGCAGTACTATCTTCTCGGGGGGGGGGGTCTGTTATAAACTTAATTTCCTTGAATTATCTAGCAGCTCTCAGTAATGCATCATGTATGAAAAACAAAGAATTAGTCCAGACAATAATAATAATAACTATATGTAAAATTGTACCAATTCAACATGGAACCGCCAGTTCTGTTGTAAAGTAATCAACAAATTCTGCTAGTCATTAATGTGCTACTTAAATTAGCAAACATGTCCTGGTAAATTAAGTAATGAAAAACAAAATAAAGTGCCTGAGACTGAGTAATAGATAATGATTATCCAACTGCTGTAATGACTGGAAACATTCCACTTACATGCAAAGAAGTCAATCATAATTCACATGTTTTTGAATCATGCCAACCTACTTTTCAAAAGTTAATAGACAATTCAAAGTTGTCAACAGTTTCTTCCACATTCTTATTTCTGTATTCATTTTCAACAGTCAAGTTACGGTAATTAAGATGTAAGCAATCACAGCGTTCTAGAACTTCTTTGCTTTAATATCTATAGATTGTAAATTGTTATGATTGTGTTTGGGGAAAGGCAGTGGGTTAGGGATAGAGACTTTCAGTGTCTCTAGTGTCTTGAATTTAAAGCTGTCCTCTTCCAAATTAAGGTGGTTGCCCTACCAAGGTTACAGAGCTAAGTCTACTTCATTATTTTATTCATAACTGAAGACAAAGATTGCTTCACGCCTTTTTCAAAGTCATTAGCATGAAATTAACACAACTGCCATAGCCAGAATTTGTACTAGACAATTATTTTACTACACTAATAACCATTATACCACCTGTACAGAATGTACTTCCTCTGAAAATAAAACATTCTTTAACTATTTGCAGGAATTCATTCTATCCTCTGTATAAATTTCTTAAAGATAATATAAAATTTGTTTTCTTCAACACCAAATGAAAGGCCGACCAATGTTACACAATTCGTACAGGAAATCATCCCTACTCTTCTAGAACATTGACAGAAATGTTATGTATCCAATTCTAATCAGAATCCCTGGCATTTGTGATAGCTTTAAGAGGAATTTAAAGTAAAGAGAAAACTAGAATGAGATTTTATATATATATATATATATATATATATATATATATATATATATATATATATATGGGAGAGAGAGAGAGAGAGAGAGACATTTTCACAATCAGATACAATTTTTACCCAAACTATGTTCATAATATACAAGATTCTTTTTGCTACCAGTCTTAATATTTTTCTCTATATAATGCCTTCTTTTTACTGTCATAGTGCTTACAAAAGGGAAAGGATGGTCCTGAAAATTTCTTTATCTAACCAAGAAGAGCTTCAAACATTCTGTAGTGTAGTTATTTGGCCAGATTTTGGGAAATAGGTCAGCCCAAGAACTTCAGCATTCCCTCGTATGTCTATAAACTCCTTACTTTCAAGGAGAGAACCCCCCCCAAAAAAAAACAACAAATTATATCTATATACCAATGTAGTAGTGGGAAACAGCTAAATAAAGGCAAACTAGATGATCATGAATGAATGACAAAAAAGTTAATGTTGACAGGAGATGATATCCAAGATAAATTATACTATAAGTTATAATAAAGTAATCTTCTCTAGTTTTATTGTGATTTTCCAGGAGCAAGTCCATTTATAGATATTGCATACACACAACCATGAATAAGCAATATATTTTATGAAATAGCATCATAATCCAATTTTTCTTAACTACTTCACCGCCAATTATTTTGGTAAAAACATTTCATTTTCACACAAATATTTTTATTCGTTCTTAATATAGTAACTAAGAAACTAAAGCACCTTGAGGTACCTAAGTCATGGCTAACACTGCTACTAGACACAGGAGTTGACAATTGGACACATTTCAAGCTCAGAAAGGCATAAAAAGAATCACGATAGACATACACGGGTCTATAGCTGGTTTTTGGACGATATGCGTCCATGTCTGAAAAAGACTTTTGGTAAAAATGTATATAGATATCTATGCCACCAGGGAAGAGTTTAATATCGGCTCTATCTATTCAAATATTTTCTGTATGTCAGAGAAAAAACTCGATTTTTAGAGAACTTGTTCTTATCAATAGGTCAATTATGAAGTTTCCATTTGAATGTTCTAAACTTTTGAAAACTGCATAATTGCAAAGTGGAAAACTTAAAATAGGAGACCAGTTTTCCCATCTATATTTATCTTAAAATTTTGCTTAAAAGTACAATACCTTAGGATATAAGTGTATCAACATACAAGTTTTTTTTTTTCTAGATATGAGCTGGTGTGTGGCTGAAATTTTGCCTTGAGATACAAGCTGAATTTTGAGGTATGAACAAGTTTCAGTTAAGCATCCTCTAGTTGGCACAATGAGTGCCAAGCTGTGAGAGTATTTCAACTTGCAGTAAACGTGTTCACCTCGCTCTGGATGTATATGTTGTGCTGCCTTGTGTCTTCTTTTGTCGTTATTGTGCAAAATTCCTTTAGTGACGTCATGGGTCCAAAGAAAGTGAATGTAAAGAGCAGTAGTGAAAAGTCAAAAACTATGACTTTGTTTGAGGTAAAGCAAGAAATTATAGAAAAAAAAAAAACAGGAGGAAGACATACAAGTAATGGATTTCATGAAACCATATGAGTGTTCTATATCAATGATAAATAAAAAAATTAAAAAATTATAAAAATTTAGTTACCATAATAAATAAAATTTAAATGTTTTGAAAAATTAAGTGATAAAGTTAATGTTCGGTATCAGACTAAGCTAGCTGTTGTTGTCCCTCTATCTCTCTCTCCCACACCGCCAATTGGCCTATAAGACATCTGAAGTTCATGGTTTAGTACAGTTTATTTCTTTACAATTTTTTTTTTCTTATTTTATTGTTTGCAAACTACATTTCCTGTTTATTCACATATTTTTGCCTGTAAGAAACCCACAAATACAAAAATTGGGGGCGAGTTTTAGGAAAAAAAGTGATTTTTAGGGAGCCTTAATTTCAATAGGGAAAATTTAGTGTTTTGAGTTACAAGCTCAGTCTTAGAATGAATTAAACTTATATCTCATGGCATAATATTACTGTATATATAAAACAATTTCAAGCAAATTCATCTTTATTTTCATGCTATTCTAAAAAAAATCAAAAAAAATCATACAGTGCTTATTTAATCAGAGTTTGTCGAAGTAAAACAAAAATTAAGAAGTTTTAACTTGTCAAGCTGTTTACAAATACATACAAAACTGTTATACATTTTCAAGATATAAACAAGTCTATAACGTAGGTTTTTCTAATAAGCATAATTTGCATTCAATTATATATTTTTATTACTTCAAATGTTATTTTTAGTTGATACCCATACCCAAGTAGATGAAATACTGTTTAAAATAAACAAAGCATCTACTGGGTTGCAGACTCAAAAAAAAATTTAAATGGGATCTCTGGCAGGATTTGAACCTCCCTTTTGTTGCGCTTTTATTACCCCCACCCCACTTTGTTTTTGTGTACTTGCTCCTTTATTACCCCACCCAGTGTACTTGCTTCTTGATCCATTTGTTCACTGGTCATGTTGGCTGCTAAATGCTTTCTACTGTTGCCTTCAATGTTCCCTGTGAGGGTTAAACTTTTTTTTTTTAACCACCTTTCTACATTACACATCCCCAAATCTCTTAGTTTTCCATTATCAGAAGGAAGATTCCTTGAAGTTACTTTGTTCCTTAAAACTTTCACATGCACTGTCCATAATATTCTCAGTGTTCATTAGCACAAATCTAACTGTTGCTTCAATTAATTCCCTTATTGGCAACAAAATTTTCTAAAATTTACTGCCATGACACAAAGTGGGCCTATATTTGCATTATGAGAAATGTAATTTTTATCTAATCTATATCAGTTTCTACTACATAAATTGTAACTAGCCTTTCATCTAATTGAATCAATATGGTAAAAAAAAAAAAAAAAACGTTTCAAGAGATGCCAACTTATACAAGCTTGGAATCAGCCCAATTTCTATTTGAAAATATGCCTGGTTGTGAATGAAATCTATTAAAAGAAACAAGTATACTGCTATATAAATACACATCAGACCTTTAATGATTTATTTAAATTTTGAAGATATGAAAAACTTGACAAGAGTTGTAGGTTGGGTAAAGGAAATTGGCCCTTCAGCTACTATAGGTTATATAACCATTGATATTAACGTCGAAAATAGATAAATATGCCACTTCACTTATATATTGGTAATATTTATAGGTGGTCGATTTTACAATAAATAGCTTTCTTCAAAACTGAAAAAAGCATATGGAGAAAATTACAGTTTTAGGTATCTTGTAAACAGTCCCGTTTCAGCTGGTAAAACTAAAATCTATGCATCTACACAGATAATTTATTCTACTTAAATATCAAGTTATGAAATGAGCATTAAAAGATAAAGATATTTTTTTTCTTCGTTTGGGCTAAAATAAGAAAACTTGTTTTGTAAAATATTTTAGGTTTTCTGAGTAATGGTTTCATGAGAAATGTATTTAATTCTACATAAAATGAGAAATCTACTTAATTCTTCTTAAAATAAAAAGGTTATGCAAAAGAGACAGGAGGCAGCAGGCCACCTACCTGAAAAGCTTATGTAAATGGATAGCAGAACAGGACTACTTGACAAAGGGACAAACATAGTTAAGAGATATAAGGAATAGGAAGTTGTGGAGATCCATGATAGTCCACCTTACATAGATCCTCCAGTGTGTGTAAAAAGATTCTTGATAATGTGGCAATTTATAACGCTTTATTCAATTTACAAGAATGATTGTTCCCCATTCCACTAGTCATACTAGAGTTAATCTAATAGCTGTTAATTTTTTTTTTTTTTTTGAGTTAATCCAGCCATAGAATATGACTAGTCTCTTATTAACCCAGAGTATCTATTGAACTCCTGATCCAAGTCACACCTAGTTAACCAATACTTTTATCCACTAGGCTAGGTGTCCTGAAGATAAAAATATAGAGCAATTGTATTTGTTTTTGCTGTCTCAGAGACACTGAGAGAAACAAAATTATACAAAGTAAATTGTATCAAATGATAACTCAATATCATTAAGTGATATGTGCATAAAGAAAATCCATATGGTTTTAGACTCAGTATCTACTTTATTTTAATGAGTAACAACAATTCTAAATGATTCTTAATAGTAATCATGTGCAACAATTTTCCAATTATAAAGACTAGTTAGGAACTATTTTATTTTTACTTAGTGATAGTTAAGAAAAAAAAAAAAAATATGCTTTTTTTTTTTTTTTAATATTTTTTTTATTATTATTTACTACCTTAACTGGCTTCAAGGCCATCCTATTTAAGATAACTCCTGCAGAGGAGTCTTGACTGGGTCTTTATCATAATAATAGGTAAAAAGGAGTAGATGTGACAGGCAACAATAAATTACAGAACTTAAAATTGCTCACTGCATTTAACTATTACATTAATATTTAAGCTTACCTATTAAAAGTTCAATGATAATTCTTCTGCTGGTACTGAATTTAAAAACTTGATGCACGTAGATCCTTACTTTCCATACAAACAATAATTTTTATTTCAAGGGTGACTTTCACTGTATTTCGCAATTAATTTTGATTATTCCCAAATTTATATCCAACTTATAAAAATTGTTATTATATATATATATATATATATATATATATATATATATTTTCCCTAAAACCAGTAATGGAAACTTGGAAATACAAAATTTCAGGTCCTGATGCAACTAGGAATGTTTTTAATTTGGTCACGGACTCAGCCTGATTCCAAAAATGGTATGATATGCTGAACTACAGCCTCTAAGAGTAAAGTTGAAAACAGTGTGACACAGTGACACACTGGCATCCGCATTTATTATATAGAAGATGAGCTATTGAGAGTGGTGTCCCTTTAATTGAAGAAAAAAAAAAAACATAAGTGATATTTGCATTTATTATACAGAAGAAAAAATTTACAAATGCATATTGCAAGATAAATATGCAAAACAAATGTTTTTTATTACTGGGAGTGATTGAGAAAGCTTAAGTGAGGAGACAATATAACAACAGCATTCAGAAAGACAAAAGATGGCAATTGGCATTGCATTTAAATTTTTAAAGAATGTAGATGGCAGGGAAGGAAGCAACTGGAAGAGAGTCCCACAGGCAGAAAAAAAAAAAAAAAAAAAACTTAGTTACATCTGGCTATATCAACAGTAAAATAAGGAGACCTATTTGCCAATCTAGCAAAGGACAAGAATCTCAGTATAAGAATTTCCATGAAAATATTTATAGAAAAGACAAAAGGAAGCCATGTCACAGTAGTGGAGAAAGTAAGTGAAGTTAAGATGTCAGGTCAGAACTGATAACATTACAGACTTTGAATTTTGTCAAGAATCGAGATATACATCAGGAGTACCAGTATTCAATGCACAGACAAATGGAAGATTTATAAATGTGCAAAATGGATACTGGTAAGAAAAATTGTCTGGCACAACACAGTGATGCAAACTTCCCAGCAGCAGACCTAGCAACCAATATAATCTTTCCACTCCATGCCAATGGAAAACAGGAAACCGAGAAAGCACAAAGAGTTACTCTCCTGAAGGTTATTATCAGCCATACTGATGGAAGGTAAAAATGGTTCTCTATGATTAAGAGTTTTATTTTAGAGGCATTAAAAGCATTCTAAGAAGACAATTTGAAGCATTTCTAATTTGAAAAGACTGAAGTTTCTCATTCTTCAAAAAACCAACAAGTGAGACATACCAAAAGACATTGGTATAAGTATCAAAAGTAATTTATTACATACATTAGCTACCTGACATTAAAAAAAAAAAAAAAAAAAAAAAAAAAAAAAATTTGTAAATTGTTTTTATATTTATGAACAAATATGAGAGATAGAGAAAAATAAAAAAATACTTAAATAGAGCGGTACACATACTCATATTACTCTGTGTATAATTGATTATTTCGCTTAATAGGTAGGAAAGTGAGTGAAGTTGAGATGTCAGGTCAGAACTGATAACATTACAGACCCTTCTTTGAATTTTGTCAAGAACCTCGAGATATACATCAGGAGCACTAGACCAAATACACCAACAATATTCAATGCATGGTCGAATGGAAGATTTATAAATGTGTAAGATGGATTCTGATAAGAAAAATCATCTGACATGACACAATGAACCATAAAGAACTAAATTTAATTAAACATAACTATAGGGGAACATATTATAGCCTATTGTGAAGAAACTGCCTGCATACAGATAGGAAATGAATTGATTAGCAACGCAAAAATAGAAAAGGGTATATAAGCATGTGTCTTCTCCTCAGATTAATTTTCAAATTCATTTTTATATCTCAAAATATGTAGATATGAGAAAGAGAGAAGAAATATAGATTGATACACACACTCATATTTCCTTGTGTATAATAATTGAATATTTCCCTATGTAATCTTGATATAGCCCAGCAATATATTACAATATTAATCAGATTGTCAGTTTAAGTAGACAATAAGTGTATGATAATTACTTCTTACAAATACTGAGAGTAGCACAAATAAAGTCAATAAAATCATCCTGAAATAAAATGAATAAAGAATTTAAAGAGCAAAAGTAAATTTGAGGACACATGGCACAGTGGAAAAAGGCGTTAGTTAGATCCAGTGACAGGACCCAAAGAGTGGAAGTTCAATACCTGGTTAAGGCAGTGGAGAACTTGGAGAGGGGAATTGACAACTGATAACTGACATCTATTAGACATGGCACGCGGAACTAGAACAGCCTACCCCAGGGAGCGAAATAAAGGGTTCAGTTTGACATTCCAACCATCTGAAGAAGGCCGGAGTGTACAACAGCTGAAATGTGATAAATATGGCAACAAGGATGAGGGCAATAGTCCGAATAACGTAAATTTGGTATCAGATGTCACATCTTTCTTTCTACTCTATGTTGATTGAAGTTTGGAAAAAAAATAAAATAAGGTCAAATTTAAAGTATTTACATTAGTCGGACTATTGTCCTCATCTTTGTCGCCATATTTGTCACAACGTTTCGGCCGTTGTACGCTCCGGCCTTCTTCAGGTGGTTGGAATTTCGAACTGAACCCTTTATTTCGATCGCTAGGGTAGACTGTTCTAATTCCACGTGCCATGTTTGATGGATGTCAGTTATCAGTTATCTCCTGCTAATTTTCCCTCTGAAAGTTCTCCACTGCCTTAACCAGGAATTGAACTCACCTTCTTTGGGTCTGTCACTGGATCTAACCAACGCCTTTATCCACTGTGCCATGTGTCCTTCTAGTCCGACTAATGTAAATACTGTACATAATACCTCATCTCAGAAATATAGACAAAGTCAAATTTAAAGTTTTATTTTTTATAAATCTCATGTAATTTATAAACAATAGAAGCATTATATAAATTTATTTTAATAAGTCAGTATCAAGATAATTTTCCGAGCATTAAGTTAAATTTTTAATGATCATGCCATAAAAGTTCGGCTGTTATATCTCACAATATTATGGCAATTAAAAAGGAGACAAGCCCATTTGCTTTGTGATATTTATTACCTGTCCAGTTTTCCATAAATACAATCTCAAATTCAACTAAATATTTGTCCAACATATATCAATCAATTTGCACATGTTGCAAATAACCTGAATTTTGTTGTGTGGCAGTTCAGTTGATAACAGTACAATCTTCCAAACTCTATTTTTAAAATCTCTCCATGTACTAAAAAAATAATATACACACCCACCACAGAATTAATTTTTATTATTTATTAGTCCATCAAAAATTAGATATTGATATACTTGGAGATATCTTAAATTTTTGAAAATTTGATCCAAACATTAAAAATAAAAAATAGAATAAGTAAACATTTATTTACATATACCTAAATTGCAAATAAACAAGGTAGGGTCTATTGTGCACATTTGTTTTTTTGCCGTTTTAAAATCTGTGTGTACTGAGCTGCTACATGACATCTGTCCTCCTATATGGTAGCGAATGCTAGACAGTCTCCTCAAAGATGAAGAGACTTGAGGCAGCAGAGATGTGGTTCTACAGAAGGATGCTAAGGATATCATGGCGCGAGCGTGTAAGCAACAATGAGGTCTTCAAGAGGATGCAAACAAGGAGGAAGCTTATATTTAACATAAGGGAGAGGTAGATGAAATTTCTGGGACTTGTAATGAGAAAGGAGGGTCTGAAGAATCTGATACTCACAAGTCAAATAAAGGGAAAAGAGAAAGGAAAGCAATGCATGACATGCCTGGCAGGCTGAAGCAAGTGGATGGTGGAACATGATCTGAGGGAGTTGCCAGAGGCATGAAACTTATTGAGAGCTAGAAGGGATAAGTGGAGAGCCATGATCGCCTACGTCCTGAAAGGACACAGCACATAAAAAGAAAAGGTTAAACTGCTGAGACAGCCAAGCAGATTCTTCAAAACAATGTCTGACCCTGTCAGAAGAGAAAGGAAAATATTTTATTTACTATAGGTTGATTTACCCTAATCTGCCAGTGAAAAGATCACAGATGAAAGAATATGAGTAATTGAGCTGAGGTTTTTAAGTAACAAGTTCATAGAATAACTCAGAACAAATAGTTCTTTGGAGAAATTAAAAATAAACCCTGTTTATGACATTAGATATTTATTAAAACAAACAGCAATTGGAAAACAATTGATAAGTTTCTAGTTATCACCTTTTTAAAACACAGAACCCAGATCAAGCCATTGATGAGTGTACAATCTCACAAATTCAATTGGTATTTGGCAAGCTGCTTGATTTTTAATAGGCTAGAATATACAACTATGCATTAATTCTTACAAAAGAATTACAAGGAATAGTAAATCTCTTTCAATTTATTATAACCAAGATCTTTTAAAATATTTAAAAAAAAAAAAAAAAAAAAAAAAAGACACCTGCTTGCATCAGAATTTCACCATCATTACAACCTCATTACAATATGCACAGATTCAAGTTACACAATAAATTTTAATTAGAATATCTACTAACCATGAGCATGTGTGTACACACAAGAGTTTTACACACAGTAAAACATCTTCATGTACACTCCTAAAATTAGTTTACACATTTTTTTGAACTAAAGAAAAGGCTGTAATGTAAAATGTTTTCTGTTCATGTATCTGTTTTGAACAACACCAGAGAATTCATAGAAAAGCGACATTTGAAGATGCCATTCTGGTGTCTATAAACAAGGATTTTTCACAAAAATCCCAAAACTTTTCTGAACTGATGGAAATAACACAAAACCACTATCTGTACTAAAACATTTCACCATTGTAAACAACTGCAAAACAATGGATTGTAAAGGAATAATTTCATTATTGCATCTCAGACTTTGGTATCAATCTAGTTAAAAAAAAAAAAAAATTTAAACATAAGACAATATTTACAGTTATATTAGGGAACTAATGGTTACTTGTACAAGTTTATGATACCTGAATTGAGTATACGATTGTACTGTCATCATTAATGATTAACATGTTCAAACTTTCTTGAAGCCTCTGAGGTATTCTTTTGTAGATAAGATTTTATTTTCTTGGTACCTACAATTCATTTGGTCTAGTTTTTATAAAATAGGAAAAAAATTAGTCCAATATGATATAAATAGATATGAGTAAAATTTAATTTGATTAAAAAAAAAAAAAAAAAAAAAAAAAATCAAGATTCCTTTTCTTTATAAATATTAACATCTAAGTTAAATAAACCATAAGTTTTGAAAGGAATATTAAAAAGAAAAAAAAAAAATTATTCAACCAGTTCATCCATACCTGTTTGTTATTTTTATATATTTTAATATTATCTTGAGACTTGTAATCATAATTTAATCATTTAGAGCTATATATTTCATTGTCAGGTTATCAGATATCTGCTGTATCAAACAGGTGTTAGTTAAATGTATTGGTAATCCAACCACTAGAAAGAAAAGACAGCATTTTGGCAAGAATAAATTTAGAAAAAAACAAAAAAAAAACAAAAGAAAATAAGTGTGTTATATATGACAAAGACAATATGTAATCAAGAGCTTACAAAAATGTATACTTATTTTACTTAAATAGCTTCATTTTTAACAGGAGAGCACAAAATTAAAAGCCTCAAACCAAAGTTATTGTCAAAAAGAACAAAATTCCAAAATATTTATTATATGTCATTTGCTCACATTACGCAATAAATCAACTGTAAAATTTAATTCTATTTATAGCTAAAGTATAATGTGGTTTAGCTCATTCTAAGATAGATCACTCAACACCCCCACCACAATAAAAATAGAGTAAACTAACTGCTTCTGAGTCACAAGTCTCAATTTTTTAATTTTTTTTGTTTGCTTTAGATAAAATTGATATCTGATAAACAAAGACTCAGATGCATTTACATGAGCTCACCACAGTACAAATGAAATGCTTACAACTAGCACACTGTAAGTACTTACAAGTCTACAAGTTTTACCTTTACTAAGATTAGCTCCATTTTACCTCTTACTCAGACAATTAGCATTATCTCATTTAATTAGAAGTACACAAAGTGGTGGTTTATCTAGCCCATTATTTCTACTTGATATAAAATTGCCTAAAACAGTTTCTTTAACTGGAGGTTTAGAACAAAGATCAACTACTTTAAATCATTATAATACAAACTTGAAATATCATTTAGGAATAACTGGCTTTATGACAAAAATTCATTAAAAAAATATATAAAAAAAATAATCAAATTCTTGATAATATTATTGTAGATTTTCTTTAAAGATATGTTTTAAATTTTTTTCTATAGAAAGAAATTAGATTTTAATTTATGACAAAAGAGTGGTCTATTTCAAATTATTTTTAAAAAAAGGCTTTTAATAAACCACAACTCATTTTGAAAAGTCATTAAGCATGAAACATGTTTCGTTTTTATTAAAGCTTTGTCAAAAGAGATTAAGTAAAAACAGACAAAAAGACAAGAAACACTGATATTATGAATTATGTTTGAGTCAGTTCTCATTGGTCAGACACATATCACATGTATTAAAACCATGGATAATTCTTTGTGTATGTAAGTTTGTGGGCCACTTAAACATACAAAAATTCTTCACAAACCTACATACATAAAATTATCTATGGTTTTAATACACATGACTGAATAAAACAGAATTCAAAATATCAGTGTTTCATGTCTTTTTGTCAGTTTTCACTCCATCTCTTACGAAGCTTTAATAAAAGTGATCCAATTTCAATGATTCATAGCTCATTCAAAAGTCCTAGAAAAGTTAGGCGCAGGGAACGATTTTTGTTGAGCTTAGATTCAGGGTTGCCAGATTATGCGAGGTTAAAAAATATATATTAATATATTATACTAGCCATTATCGTTGCTTTCATGGTTCATGAGGAGTAACTTATTTTCCTTTTGTATCCAAAATTGCAGTGCACATTTTATTATAAACTAGCTTAAAAGTCACTCCATTAGGTGGCATTTAAGCTAGCTCGAAGAGGACGCTTGGTTTGGCCATCATCACATTAGCCCAGGAGAAGTAGATGCAATAATGAGTATTGTAACCAAACATCCCTATCCAAATATTTTTAGCATTTAAATGAAACAAAACACCCACAGTAAAATGGAAATTATTAAAAAAAAAAAAAAAAAAAACTTGTAGATCTTTAAATATCCCATGTCCTTTGTGCCTAGATGAAAAGTTGTTTCTGAAAAATAAAGATTTATTAAATTAAAGAAATGAAATAAGTTTTTTGACGACACTGCATTATGTTTACTTTAAACATAATTTAAAAAATTGCATAATTATATATCTATTATTTAATCACAAATAAAAGTAAGAAAATACGTAATTCCTAAATTTTAAATCTTAATTTTTAACAATACCATATCTAGCATGTTAATAAATATAATATAGTATTTTAGATCTTTATAGATAAAAATATAAATATATAAAATATGACTAAGACAATCCCAATGCATTTTATAAAAAATTAAAAATAAATAAAATGCCACTGTATTGCAGTGTATCTTATATATGCCCTAAAAAAAAAAAAAAGAAGTAAATCATTTTATTTGAAAGCTATTCAACATCACTCACTTGAGAATGGAACAAAAATTTAATTTAAAGTTTAGTTTTTAGTTCCGAAACATGAAAATTTGTGTCTATATATATATATATATATATATATATATACGCTTGTGTGTACACACACAAAAAAAAACATTGCTTTCAAAGGTGCATAGCAAACACCTGTGACTTGAAACTTTTATTGCTTATCTCTGTTAAAGTCAAAAGAGTTAATGGCAGAAATCTGATATTTGAAAAAAAAAAAAAAAAAAAAATGTTTAGTCATTTGCACTTGAAAAAACATCATTTACTTTTTCTTTTTTTTTTAATCATTTCACCTCAAGCAAGGTAATAATGCCACTGTGTTACTGAGAGTGAAAGAGAATGAGAGGACTTTTGTGAGAATTGTGAAAGAAGACAAAAGAAGAGGATTCAAGAAAACAGAACATGGGGAATGACATTACATTTAAATTTTTTTGAAGATCTGTAGGTGGCAGGGAAGTAAGAAATTGGAAATGAGTTCCACAGGTGAAAAATATAAGAAAAGAAACTATTAGAATAGAATTGATGATTGCATGTGGCTAGTTAAACAGTAAAATGGTGAGACCTAGCTGCCAATCTAGTAGCATGCTTAAATATATGCAGTTGAGGCAGTAAGGAGGAAAGCTCATTCATCATCTTGCAGCCTCAGCCGAGATTGAACTCTACACCTTTCCAGTATTCCTTATCTGTCATAGTTAATACTTTGATTGGTGTAGTTCATAATCTTGTCAAATAGCTGAATTCTTGATACTTCGCTAGGGCTATCAAGGGTGTTTTTATCGTGACACCATCACTAAATGGATTGCCAACCAAGGCTGAAAGAGACTCCATTCACCCTCCGCAGGTTTTGAATTCAGAGTTTTCCTTCTCCTAGACCAGTTGCCATCCAAGGCTATAGAACCCAGTCTGTCCTGCTATTTACCCATAGCTGGAGGGAGAAGAAGAGGATTCACACCTTTCCCAAGGGTATTAGCACGTAAGTGAATGTAATGGATTCGACTGGAATTCGAACTCGGCTTTCTGATTCCTAAATCCAAGCCACTATCCATTACTCCACTGTGCCTACTCATTAGAGAAACTGGCTGTAGCAATAACAGTAGAAAATTTGTATGTAAGCTTTTAAAAATCTACTCCGGCCACAAAATGTTAATTATCTGATTTCAATAAAATTTTAAGATTATATAAATTGGAGTTTTTAAAAAAATTACAGAAAATTATTTTAAGCCAATCATACATCTAACAATTACATTTTATGAAATCTAAAAATATATCTGGACACTAAAAATATTTAGAAATTAAATTAGTTGTAATTTTTTTTTTTTTTTGTAACGTTATGAAATAGACAAAATAGTCTCAGAATGAAAAAAATTAAAAAACTTATTTGGAATGTTTTCGTTTTTTTTGTTTTAAATTGGAATCACCCCAAGCAAGGCAGTAATACCACTAAAACAAAAGAAGTGGCAGTGTGTGGAAGAATTAGGAACAGAAACATCAATGGTAAGGATAAAGAGAAGTCATCAGGCGGATAGTAGAGAGCAATTGAAATTGCATTTAAATTTTTGCAAACTAAAGTTAACTGTAAAGCATGGTGCCAGAAGGGAGTTCCACAAGCAAGAAGTGCAAGAGAAGAAAATATTAGCATAGAACTTATGGATAGATCTAATCAGTTCAAGTGTAAATCGAGGAGATCTCAATGCCAGTCTAGTGCTGCACTTAAATTATTAAACTATTAGGTACCATAGCAAAGAGCTCATCCGAACAATGAAAGTATTTACCATGAAAGTATTTATAGAAAAGACAGAGAGGCAACCTTATGGCGGTGGAAAAGTGACTAGCACAGAGCCACCAGACCAGGACCAATAATATTGCAGATTTTTCTTTGGATCTTACCAAGGAACTCAAGGTAAATAGCAAAGGCACCAGACCATATGTGGTAGCAATATTCTAAGCATGGATGAATGGTAGACATAGATATGTTAGATTCTGGTGAGAAAGTTGTCTCACCTGATATAGTGAACAGATTTTCTTAGCAGCTGACCTAGCAATGGATTCAATATAGTCTTTCCTCTTCATATCAGGAGAGAACGTGAGCCTGAGAAGGCACAACGAGTCACTTTTCTGGGGGTATTTTTATTTTTAATAATGCATACTAAAGTTTTGATTCAGAGAAAAAAAATATTTTAAAAGAATTGTTATTTAAAAATATTTTCATTTATATAAATAAACTTTTTAATATCTTAAATTTACTATGTTCCATGGATACTTCTGAAAGGTTAGTAAATAATGTTTTCTTTTTTTTAAATCTAAATTTCAATAAAATTCACTGAGCAGAATGTCCTTTTTTTCCGTTTTTTTTTTTTTTTAGAGCGGATTTGCAATTAGAATATGTAGAAAATTAAAATTTATTTTCTTGATTACCTTTGGCTTACATAAACACACAAGTTTTGTGTGTGTGCGCGTGTATATGTGTATATATATATATATATATATATATATATATATATACACACACACACAGTAAAAGACAAATAATCTGCAGTGATCTGGCATCTTAGATTCAGTCAGTTTCCCCCATCACCATTACACAACTTCCCTGTGCTTTTCTATAAATATTTTCATGGTAATTGTTCTGATTAACTTTCCTCTTTGGCATCTAGACTTTATGAATTTAAGCGCAGTACTAGATTGGCAGCAAGGTCTCATCATTTTACAGATGAAATGGTACATGTAACTAAGTTCTATGCTAACAGTTTTTTCTCACACTTCTTGCTTGTGGAACTCTTCCCGATTCCCTGTCAACTTTGATTTTCAAAAATATAAATGCAATGTCAATCATTATCTTCTTCCTTCTTAATTCCTGTCTTTTATTATTCTCTCTCCTCAATGTCTTTTTTTTTTTTTTTTTTCCTCATTCTCTCACACTCGGTAACCCATTAAATCTTAGTGTTTTTTATTGTTTGCTTGGAGTTAGAGCTGGTGCTAATGAAATGCCGAGTTATGCTACCAGTGAAGGATGTATGAAGGTGTGTAATTACAGGTAGATAAATCTAGTTCATGCTATAAATTTACTTGGAAAAAATAAATTATTAAAAAAAAAAAATAAACGATAAATTTTAAAAAATTTACACACACACACACACACACACACACACACACACACACACACACGGCAATGAAAATTTTCACAATTAAAAATATATGAAGACTTCTGTACAAATTCTACACTTCCCAAGTTAAAAAAAAAAAAAAAAAAAGCATTTTTAATCAATACTGTTTTGGAGATCTGGTATGAGTGGGATTACTGACTCACCCTGCTCGTTATTTTATACAGCTTATTCATCTCCCTTTGCTCACGATTCTTTCACATGCATTTAAAAAAAAACTCTTTCAAAATTACTTACATTCAAAAAAGTTAAAAATATTCAGGTTTAATACAAACTTTTGTGTGAAAAATTTAAAAAAAAATTTAAAATAGAAAAGAGAAATGAATATCAGTTATTGTTCTTTCCTGGGAATTTCCATCCACAATATTAAGGGAAATGATTTTAAATGACATTAATAGTCACTTGACATCATTCGTTGTTTATAATAGTTCTTAAGTCTACAAGTTAAATTTCCTTAATAGGCAAAGAAAATGAGAGCCAATCTATTAAAAAATAAATGAATATAACTCAATCTCATATCAGTGCAAAACTATATATTAGTAAAAAGCAAAGTGAAGCCATGTTGAAATTTATAATTCTGTAAATCAAGGTTTTAACCAGAAAATTCAGTTTTTATCAAACACTTTAATGTTTAAATTATAATCATAACTACAGATCTAATATTAAAAGGCGAGGCTTCTTTGTGAAGATTTCAGCCTTGTTTGTCTCTGAGGAAGAATGTGTGTTAAATACTAAAGACAATAATATACAGATACCAAAATATTGTATATAGTAATAAAAAGAAAAATATAAGTGAGGTAGGCATGTTATTTAGAATATGGAATTCTACTGATTCATTATTCCACATCAAACAGGTTGCAGAAATTTACCGACAACTTACAGAAATCAATGAAGCTGAAATTACTTAAAATTAGATTTTGTTAGATGTAGCATGCTAATACAAAATCATTTAATTTCATTTTACATATTGTTTATTCATTTATTGAGATCACATAAAATCAATAATAAACAAAATAGTGACTTATACCTTCAACACGATAACCAAATTGCAATTTTGAAACTTCCATGAAAACGCAATTTTGGTGCAAGAATAACCAAAATTATTACATACCAGTCTAATATTTTAGAAGTATTTTTCATCTAATAGGTTTCAAAAACTTACAATATTAATACATCTTAGAGGATGTAGATTTTACAGGTCTAAGCTTTCATTGAAACTCTAAATTTGTATTTATTCCTTGCTCACCCAAACAAAATCTTAGACTTCAGTTTCATGTTAAAAACAAAGGCACAGATTCTCTCTGGGAATTCTTATAAACATTAATCTGAAATACCAATGTAAGCATTTAAAAAAATAAAGAATTTTTTTTTTAATTTAAAAAAAAAAAAAAAAAAAAAAAAAAAAAATCCAACTAATTTCTTAAAATATTTCAGAAAATTTTCTGTAATCCAACAATGACTTATAAAAGTATTGGTAATCATCAGGGAATGTGTGTAAGAACTCACTGCCACCAGGTTAAAGTTTTATTATATTTAAAACCACTCCTAGATTATAAGATAAACTAACCAGTTTATCAACTTTGGGAAAGAAAGCATATTAAGACTCACAATGCCACCCACAAGGTATAGACAAAAGCCAAGATTTTATTTAGAATAAACCTCACCAATAAATATTAGTGAGGAAACAATTTAAACTGCTAACAGGAATTAATGTAACACTATAGCTGCAAAAATGTTCAGCAAGTTTCCATGTTAAGAGACAAAAATACTTTAATAAAAAAAAGAAAAAAAAAAAAATTGTATGAATTATCGTAATGTTAAAAGGAATCAAACCTGTATCAGAGAACACATATTTTCTATGAAATTTCTCAGACATTCAAAACAGTAAATGTAGTTAACAGTGTTTATTATAAACAAAGCATTTACTTAAATATTTGTATCTATAAAAATAATGTATAAACAGAAAATATATTGAAATATTTGTCAGACTTAGTTCATTTCATAATATATATATATATATATATATATATATATATATTGTCGTCCACTGATAGACTGTTTCACTGTATCACAGCTCATGTGTGGCTAGATGTCCAATTGCCTCCAGCTAGGCTCGAAACCCGACTAAATTGGCATCAGTCAGAGAATCTACTCCTAAGCCATTGGTGCACGGCAGAGATGAAGATGAATTTAAGCATATTTATTTTTAGATAAACGTGCCAATGACAGAGAACTCTATTTTATTGAATATCGCATTATATATAAGTCAAATCACTGGTGGGTAGTGACTGACCACAACTGCCAGTTTCATGGACTTTGACACAATCATCAGGTGGTGGGTATGGGAAAATTATAGCTGAATAAATTTTCAAAATTTGCAAAAATGTTCCATGTTAAAGAAGATAAAAATGCTTCATTTAAAAAAAAAAAAAAAAAAAAAAAAAGTGAGAAAGGAATATTGAAAACATTTTTTCCTATAAGTTACAACTTCAAAAGGAAAAGATTGCATTCTGTTAGACACTGACAGCCATTGTATTAAACAAAGTTCTTCTCTTGGATGCAGTGTGAGAGGGACAAAAATTTCCCCAATGTTTCCAAGGAAGTTAGAAAATAATAAACAAATAGCAAGGTATGTAAAAATGAGCAGATAGCGTTAATCACTTGAACTTTGGCAAATACTCATGACTGATAACAATGTTTAGTTCAACTGCATTCATCTAAGGTGGGTACAGTCAATGAAAGTATATCAGTAAGTACACACAAACAAGGGAATAATCTAGGTTAGAGCCTGTTATTTAACCTATATAGGGTTATGCATAGGCATTTTTTTTTAATGCTCAAATTTTCTTAAAAACATTTGTGCATAGTTTTTAATCTTTCATTATGATTTCTATTGTATAAAATATCTGCATAATTTCATAGTGCAACTATATTCTCACAAAATAAATTTCTATCAGTTTTCTAAAGTACAGAGTTAACCAAATATTCAAGATTTGGTCAAATAAACCAACTTCAAAAGGCCACATTTTTAAGTGACGACACCATTTAAGTACATGTAGACAAATGGCCATTTATGCAAATTTCTAATCAGCCAATGACATGGCAGTAATTTGATGGATATAGACATTCATAGCCACCTGCCAAATTTCATCTCATGCAGTAGTATGGGAAGGAAAAGGTTATTTAAGTGACTTTGAATGTAACATGGCCATTGGTGCCAGACAGACAGATATAAGTATTTTATAAACTACTGATCTACTAGGATTTTCAAGCACAACTATCTCTAGGGTTTTATAGAGAATAGTTAGAAAAAGAAAAATTCCAGTAAGCGTCAAAGGAAATTCCTTGTTGATGAAAGAAGTCAGAAGAGAATAACCAGACCTATTCAAACTGACAAAAAGGCAACAGTTGCTCAAATACCTATCATCATCCTCCTTCGACCTCACTATGACTGGTCGAAACTCCATTGACAATCCCTTTCCACACTATTTGGTCCTGCATTGCTGTTCCCAGATCCCCAATGTCCAACCCTGAGTCCCGAGCTACAGTGTCTGGGAAAGTCAATTTTCATGATCAGACACTTCCAAAAGGATGCCATAGAAGTAAGGATGAGACGATTTCCCTGACCACTTGGTGACAGTGTCCAGCAAATTCATATCTCTTATTTTATCTCTCTCTCTCTCTCTCTCATTTATTGCTTTATACATCTTTCTTTCTCACTCTTTTATTGCTTCATATCTCTTCATCATCCTTTGAACTTCCTATGGTTAGTTGAAACTCCATGGACCATATATATATATATATATATATATATATATATATATATATATATATATATATATATATATACACACATATAAAAATTTAGATAAATAACATATATGAATAAAGACAAAAAACAAAACTCCTTTACCAACACATTTTGTCCTCTTACTACCTTGAAAGTCCATCAGAGGATGAAACACATTATTGGTAAAAAATTTCATTTTGTCTCTCTCTATATATATATATATATATATATATATATATATATATATATGAACTCTCCCGTCGGTTTCGATGTATGAGGCTCTGACAATTGATTCAATTATGAAAGTTTGTGTGATAATTTTAAGTGGCATTTAAGACCCGCTAGTGATTTACAAAGGAGGCCACATATGGAGAAAGTATGAGGATTGTGAAATGAGATCACAGTTAGATTGACTGACCTTTTAGTTCTTGCTCTCGCTTCTTGAAGATGATTCAGACAAGCTGATTGAAAATTGCTGAGTCCACTAAAACATGTTGATCTCCATTCTACCCGCGCCAAGGCTAAGCGCTCAAGGGTGTTATGTGGTATATTGACTGCTGACAAATTGCTTTTCAGCTTGTCTTTGTTTCTTAGCCATGAGCGTCCTACATGCGACAATATATATATATATATATATATATATATATATATATATATATATATATATATATATATATACACACATACACACACTGTTTATGCATTACTTTTATAGATACTGTATTAGAGGATACATATTTTCTATGAAATTTCTGACACTCAGGCTGGTGAATTAAGTTTATACTGTTTATTATAAACAGAGCATTTACTTAAATAATTGTATCTATAAAAATAACATATGAACAGAAAATATATTAAAATAATTGTCAGATTTAACCCATTTCATAATCTCAGGTTGGTAGCGACCAACCACGACTGCCAGTTTCATGCACTTTCACACAATCATCAGGCGATTGATATGTGTTGTATATAAAAATAGGAATCCTTATACCACCAGGTGAGTCCAAGAGGGTAAGCCAACCGAACTCACCATGAGTAGTGTAACCTATCCGACCAATATCAAAAAAGCTTGGGTTTGAATTCCAACAGAAAAGGTTTGCCGGTGTGGCAAAAAAAGTGCTCAATGCCATACTGAACAATAGCACTATGTTAGAAGAGTGTAAGCACCCTGAAAGCAAAGGAAGTAGTTGTCGCAGATTACTTCCACAACACAAAGAAAAATCACTGTCAGTACAGACTCGAATATCGGGGTGCAGAAAGAATTGCTAAAAACTCGATTCGCCAGTACTATCTCAAATCACAATGCGTATAACCAGTCAGAAAAACAACTCGCTAACAAATGCCATGGCCAAAAATGCCCGAATTTTCCCGATCTCGAATCAAGAAGACCAACTGCTTTTATCGGCAGAACCTATTTTTTTTTCATTTGTCGGCAGCTAGGATAGGATGTTCTGTAATTTGCATATCAAAATACTTTTATAGTGACTCCTGCGAAGGACTTGTTTTTTTCTTTAATTCAATTATTCCATTTTCAGCATATTATGTGGAATACGTGCCCTTCTGTTTGGTAAGTAATTTTCTTTTTCGACACTTTTTCTGTCATACAATACACGCGATGCACTGTAGCTTGGTTTGACGAAGTAAGTCGCCGTTTTCTTCGCTATAAAGAGCTTAGGGCTTCAAACAAAAAAAGGGCCCTACAATACCTGGCCACTAAAGTCATCCATGCCAAAGCATTTATTCTAGTGGAATATTTCTTGTTTTTTTTTTGTTTTTCAGCTATTTTGATCTGGGCCAAATAGGTTACCCTACCCCTGGCAAGTTTGGGTGGCTTACCGTCTTGGACTCACCTGGTGCTATAAGGGTTCCTATTTTACAAACTACACATACTGACCGCATGATAATTGCATAAAAGCACATAAAACTGGCAGTTATGGTTAGTCACTGCCCACTTGAAATTAGACTTAAAATATATCAATGCCCTGCCATTTCTTATGGCATTGAGCAATCTTTTTTTCCAGGGTGCAATCTTAGACTCTTTTGAAAGCTGCTTATACTATATATATATATATATATATATATATATATATATATATATATATATATATATATATATATATACACACACACACACACAGTATTTGAGACCATCTTTAACAGGCCACAAATAGAAAAAGGCCTGACATATTACATGGTATATGCCAATTTTATATGTCAACTTTATATATATATATATATATATATATATATATATATATATATATAAAGCCTACATTGTTTGAGATACATCAACCACACTGAATGAGTGGCCATTTTAAATAAACTGGCTAAGTAAAAAGGATGAAGGACAGATGTCTTCACAGACCCGCTGGCATACTTATGGTTATACATATCAAGTTCACAACCTCTGTATGCCCTGCATGTCATGAAAAATAAGGGTCACACCATGCCACCTCAGTTATTCCTTCACAATCTATATTGAGATGGTGGTTGAACATAGTAGTCACACCCCACGTCAAAAAGGAGTCGACGTACATGTTACAGCAGGATTCTGCTCCTTCCCAAATGACCCATGTGAACAAAAGAGTGGTTAGCTAATGTCTTTCATGATCATTTCACCCTCAACATCTGGCCTCTTGGTGTGAATCTCTTATACTACTACTACTTTTAAGTAGAAGACTGAGTCCACCAATAGTTCCACAATACCAATGATGCATTGAAAGGTATTATGGACAAGAACTACCGATTTGAGCAGGCAGTCACTGTCAAGGCTGTCTTCAAGGTCGAGGGCAGTTTTTATTGAATAACCTTGTTTTGCTAGAGTGAATGTGTACACAAACATTTTTGAAAATATACTAATCCCCCCTCCCTACAATTGAACAGTATTTTCTTTGTTATTTCTTCTCAATTACCTGGCACATCTGGTATAAATGATGTTATAATAGGCTTTCTGTATTGATTTAAAATCAGTTTTTATCTGTTTTACCAAAGAATCTAGCATATGAATTTCAGCTTTCCTCATCACCTATCTGAAGAGGATTTTAGCAAAACCAAAACACAAACATGAGTAGGTTGACACCATTATGAATATTGATACTAAGTTGCACAAAATTGTTTTCGAAATCATATGTGAAAACTTATTTTCATGTTGGGCTGCATTATTGTTGGCCATGTGTAAAGCGGATAATATCAAAATAGCAACAGTGACAATATGAATAACAATCCTGCATGCACACATGCTATTTGCACATTTATTTGCTTATGAGATATTTTGTGAACAGGCTGCACAAATGTTTGAGAAATTAGTTTACATATGAGGAAAATCTTACACTAAGAAATTCTTGATAAATCTCATAAGAAATTTATAACAAAGCACAGAAACAATATATATATATATATATATATATATATATATATATATATATATACATAGGATTCTAGATCCTTATATCAGTTTTATGCTATGCCAATGATTCAGCGCTGACATTGGCAACATTACAATCTAGGTGCCTATGGTAGTATGTAAAGTGATATGTTGATTTTGTAGAAAGTGAGTTTCCTTATAATTTAGGTTCAATATTAAATAGATATGCATTGCACGTC
Organism: Acanthosepion pharaonis; assembly: GCA_903632075.3. Lineage (NCBI taxonomy): Eukaryota > Metazoa > Mollusca > Cephalopoda > Sepiida > Sepiidae > Acanthosepion > Acanthosepion pharaonis. The sequence goes on along the minus strand of CAHIKZ030004433.1, from coordinate 397,943 downwards.
ACCTTTATACATGTTTTGAATAGATTACTATTTTGTGTAACAAGTAACCAAAAATTACTAAAAACCAATAGTGCATACATTAAAAAAAAAAAAAAAAATCTTCGTTGCACCCTTGTGATCTGCATAAAACCAACAGGCAGAGTGCAAGCATTCTGTGGACAATAATGAGCCCAACTAAATGATACAAAAAACACAAACAACTTACAGATTTGTTTTATATTAAAGTACAAAAAGCAAAAAAATTTTACATTATAATCAGAAAGAGAAATGAAATTTCTGGAGCACATGAGAAAAGCGGACTTGAAGAATTTGGCATTGACAAGGCATACTGAAAACAAGAGTAAAGAGAAAAACTGAGTAACCTACCTAACAAGCTAGTGTAAACAGATGGCAGAAAATGAACCGAGAGGAGTAGTAAAGAAATAAACATTACAGAGGACAGGAAGTTGTAGAGAGCCATGATTGCCTACATCCTGATTGAATATGATATAAAAGGAAACTAGCAAAAATATTCTATAAAAAATATGTATACTTAAATTTAATCCTCATGTTCCGTAACCCATCCGGCTACAGCAGCCATGAGTATATTCAGGATAAGATAAATTAATCTACTTAAAAAGTTGGTGTTTTCTTTAAAAAAACTTTCTCTATAAAGTGACATCTGCATATTCCTAAAACAATGCTAACACTTTGAATTCAAAAAGCAAGAAAAATTTCAACAATATTTTCCTAGTTAAACCCATTTTAATCTTAAAATAAAAACACTTACGTTTTTAGCATTCAATAAACTTTTAGCATTCAATAAACTTTTATGCTTATGAAAATCAGTAAATAAAATGAAAGACTCAGTCATAAGTATGAATGAATTCAGTTCTATTTTACAACATTTTTAAAACAAGGCTAACTTATTTTTTCAGTGTCATTACTTTTATATCAGAATGAAAAAAAAAAAAAAAAAAAAAAAATCAACTACTTAGCAGCTGCTTCTATCTCAAAAATAAGGTCACAGCCAAATGCAATCTTTGAATACCTCCTAATGCTGAAATTCATATCAAAGACAATTAGTAGAGCATAGCATTTATATTAACTTGAAGATATCATTTCTTTCATCAATGTGACTCATATCTTGATTAAAAGGACAGTTATATAAAACTTGGTCAACTATTTTATATTAAAGTCCAGCAAACACATTTTTAAAATAAATCAGCTTTTAAAGCTAATTCAACACTCCAGAGACTGTTGAATTAGTAATAAAATTTAAAGTTTAATTACAGGGAAATTATTTTGCATCAATACGTTTGCAAAAAGTAAAAACCCTAAAAACATACTTCCAATGTACAGTATGATAATTTATATTGATTCATAAAACTAGTATGATTTTGATTAACCATTTTTTTCTAAAGTTTGTAAAAAAAAAAAAAAAAAAAAAAAAAAAAGTTTTTTTTCACATTATTATATTATGTGGCAGACAGAATTAGGCAATAATATATATAAATATATTTGATATACTCATTTTTTTTTTCTAATCATTTCACCCCAAGCAAGGATGCAAGGGGTTACTGAGAAAGAAAGAAACTGAGAGAACAATAAAAGAAAAAGGATTCAAGAAGACAGAAGTTGACAGTTGACATAGCATTTGGATTTTTGAAGATTTTAGTTGACAGGAAGGCAAAAAGCGTGGGAGAAGCAACTAATAGCATAGAACTTGCAGTTACAACTAGCAATTTCAAGAGTGAAACTATGAGACCTAGGTACCAATCAAGTACTGCACTTCAATTCATGTAGCCACAGTACCAAAGAGGACAGACAGCTCATCAGAACTTATAAAAATATTTATAGAAAAGGTAAGGGAAAGTCACATTACAATGATGAGAAAGTGACTGAAGCAGAGATGTCAGGTCAGGACCAATAATGTTATCAATTCTTTTTTGGATTTTGTCAAGAATCTCTAGATACCTAGTAAAAACTAGATGTGGCAGCAATATTCAATGAATAGATAAATGGTAGACTTATAATTTGCAAGATAGATTCAGGGGAGAAAAATTGTCAGTGACATTAGAAATTAATTCAATATAATCATTCCACTTCATATTAGTGGAAAAACAAGAGACCAAGAAGGTACATTGAGTTGTTATCCTGGAGGTTAGCATCAGCCATACTAATGGAAAGCAAGAAAGGTTTTTTTTTTTTTTAAAAGACAATATAGAGCAATTTCAATATGTTAAAATTAACAAGCCACACATTTTCACATGTGCTAATGTCCTCATTTCTTTTGCTATCACATTTCAGATGATGTTTCTTTCACTCTTTTAAATGTATCAATCTACTCCAAGAATTTCAAACTGAACCTTTACGCTAAAGATTAATTTGTTCCAGTTCTAACACAGCCCATGTCTAAGGATATAATCTTGTTTTTACTATGGCTCAGTTATTGCTTGTCCTGTTTCCACAGAGTTTAAGTCTGGCTCAGGGATCGAACTTACAATTTCTATGCCATCAAATTCTTTTACTTTTTTTTGGTACAGGGGGTCAGGGTTGCATTAGAGAAAAAGCAATTATGAATTTGTATTACTCATTATCCTGCTGAAAGAAACATAAGAAAAAATACTTACTCTAACTTCTCCATTTTCCTTTGCAATGTAAGTTATTCCAAAGTAATCCCTTTCCAACAAGTTCAAGTAATCACAGACTTTGTCAAACAAAAACTGACCAAGCGTCTGCTTCTGTAAACAAAAAAAAAATATAAAGTGAAATAATATTTATCAATAATAAAATTGAGACTTAAAAATTAACACATTGCACAATATACACAGTGAAATTTGCAGTTGCAATCCCCATCATTTCTATCAACTATTCTAAATCAGCATTTAATATAGCAGTTAACTGAAATTAAGATAAATAAATGACTAAAGATATTTTTTCTGATCTTAATATTGAATATGACACAAAATAACTTTAAAACTCAGGACTAGAAAAAAATTCAATTTTTCTTTAAAGTAAATAGTAATATTTAGATTTAATTTAAACTTGACATCAAAATTCAAGAAGAAATAAGCATCTTCTAATATCATGTGGAGGAACCAATTATAGCAGAATTTGGTTTAGAAAATCTTTTGTCACCATGGACCCAATAAATTTAAGAAATACTTTAATATTTTTGCCCAGTTCAAATTTGAGGTCAGCTGGTCGGGTCAGGCTTAAGGTGTAACCCAGTACAACCTTCTGCATGGACAGGTAGTTGGCATCTAAACCAGCGCTCCCACTAGCTTTTCTGCTGGTGAGGAAAGCGTGACACTGAAGATTAAAGCATAATATTTTTGTCTAAATAAATCCACATTACAACCAAAAACGTTTATGCACCTCTCTTCTCTTCTTTTTTAATATACATACTTTTCTCTCGTTGGAACCACTACAACCTCTTTCTTTTTATTTATATATATATATATATATATATATATATATATATATATAAAATAAAAGACTACTTTTTAAATATCAATTTTATCTTGACTTTGAAGTTTCTTGGTAAAATTTCCTGTCTTCAGGGGTTCTGGTTTTAAACAATATTTCAAATTTTTTTCCCACCCCAATTAGAAATATAATTTTGTTGAGCAATATATATATATATATATATATATATATATATATATATATATATATATATATATATATATATATATATATAACACATGCACCAAAAAAGGTGGCCTGAAAGTCTTGCCAACCTTACATAATATTTTCTATTTCAGATGGCTGACATGAGCTCCTACAGTTTGGACGTGAGGGGGAGGGGGACATAAGATTTTCGGACCACCCTGTATATTTCTCACTCTTAAAAGCAATTATGAAGTATTTTCTTCTGTAGTGAGTTGTGTGCGCTGATATAAATTTGCTTTCCAGTCAAAGCAAAATCTTGTACATAAATGAAACAATTTTAATAATTCGGAATCTCAAATATTTGAAATTTTCAAAAGTTACATTCAAAGACGATGCAACTTTTACAATTTTTATGAATTCTGAGCAATCAAAAAACAAGCCTCATCCCAGATTTCAACAGGTTTCTTTTCACTCAAATGAAAGAATCCCACCTCCTCCACCTACAGGAAACTCAATTGAAATATTTCAACAAACTCTTACATTCGACTAGACCTTAACTAGAGAACAAAGCAATATAAAAATTATCTATGGTCAATTACTGATTTTGACAAGTATGTTCTAACCTTGTCAAAAAGATTAGCTTATATTATTAACCTTTTTTGTTTTTCATGCCAATAAAATCTATTACTGAACCTTAAAATAACTTGAAAATATCAATACAGGTATATACAAGTAAACATTCATATACATAAAAGAGATTCAGTTAATGTTTTTAAATGCAAGTAATGACAAACACGAAAAAGGATAACAGAAATAGATAAAACAGATTTTCATGTTTTTCGCAGAGGTTATATCTTAAAAGCAAACAGATGCGAAACATTTTGAGCAGCTACAAATACCTGATGCTTATAGGATCTGATGTCAAAAACGGTTTCCCATTTTAAGCCAGAGAGTTTTTGCAATATTTTTTTTTATATTTTCAAGATGGTTCTAAGATTTACAGCTTGTAATCTGCTTAGTCTACATCTTGTTTTTATAAAGAATTGATTGTATGTGCAGCGATAGAATAACACATTGAAAATATAGGTCTTATTTACTGCAGTTGGCAAAGTTACCTTGATCATCTATCAAAGTACTTCACTATTATACACTGACTAGTGTCTTTGTTACTATCATAATATTTTGATCACTATACCCTTCAGTCATGAAGTGCTTGCCACAGCTGGTAACCTAGGTATTTTAAAATCTTCTATTCAACCCAAGATGACAAATTATTCTTGTGAATTGGGCAATGAAAAATATCTCCATGGACTGAATAGAAGATTAAGTTAAAAATCTGTAGGTTACTAGATGCAAGTATCAATGACTAAAGCATGACAATACCAAAATTAAGGCAATAATCAAGTTTTTGGAAGAATTTAATAATAGCTTATTTAAAGGATTTAAATAAAAATTATCTTCAATGTTTTTGTCACAATCAGTTTTCTGTATTTGAAGAATATTAGTCTGAGAATCTTGTTTGTTTAAAACTTAACGACCCATTGATCAGCAAGAGATCACTGAGAATCTTGAGATTCAGTGCCAAGAGAAAGAGAAAAGTATTTATATTTTTGAAATATTTTTTTTTATGCATCTCCGTTTGAAATAAAGCTTTTTTTTTCTTCAGCATTTCGAGACCAAGTTCTTTCCACTTAGGAAGTTGAAATTATTCATTCCCACCCATCATTTTGCAATTGAAGATCTCTTTTGCTTATTAAAAACTTCTGCAATCAGTTTTTAAAATTTAATACTTGATTTATTTAACTTTGAAGAAAAGCCTAAAAAGATCAAATGTTTAAATCCAAAAGACGTAACCAGAGGAAGGAAGAGGGAAAAAAAAAACAAAAAAAAAAAAACCCCTAAACATAACCCCTTTTTCGAACGTAACTAATAACTGATACAACAAAAGTTAATAAAAATGAACACGCTATCACCCCTTGTCTGAATGATTGGATCTCTCTCTATCCTAGGAAACAGTGCATTATGAATTTTTTGCTGCCTTTAAAACTGTAATTTTAAAAAATAAGTTACTGCAAAATTCGCTTGAGGATGAAATGGAACTAATGTTTTTAATTTAATTACAAAATTAAATTTGAAGCTTTTAGCTTCCATTTTTGAAACATGGTTATTACTGTGTAGCGAGAAAAAAAATCATTTTTAAATCAGTTAATTTATAATATATATATATATATTTTACAAATGCTGTTACTTAATGTTCTGAGGATTGTGTAAATAAACAGTGATTGTATAATTTTAAAAATTCTTTAAAATTTCATTTATATCTTAAATTTAAAATTCCATTATCTTTTAAAGTTGTTTAATTAACTATGAAAAAACAAAACCTAGTAACAAATTCAATATCATAGTGAGGGTCTGATAAGCTCGATCACTATTGTCATCCAATAACCAATATTTGAAGCTACAAACTTCATAAGCTATTACAAAATGTAGGTACTTCAAGATGCCTAATAATAAAAAAAGCTTTTATTTTAAGCAGTAGGTATTTAAATGCAAAACACTTAACATATTTACTTCAAATAGAAAATATTAATTTCAGATCAAAGACTATAGTGAAAATATCAACACTTTAAATAATTCTGTTAGGCTACAGACATTATCCTCATGTAATAGGATATATATATCCTTGTACAGTACATTTATAAAACCAGTTTAAAAACAAACTCTTGTTTTAACAATGCTAAATTGTGCACATTAATCAATCTTAAAACAATTCTTACTTTATTGGTCAATAACACCACTTAAAAATATAGATATCCTTGTTTGCAGAGTTGGTGCATACTACCCTCTAACTTACCAAGCCTCATTAGAGACCCCAAGTAGTGTTTGTGACCATTGCTATCTCAACATTTATATAATGTTACAAATTAACGTAAACGACTATTAAAGGGTGAAAAAATTTTCAGATTTCAACATCATTCTGGAGTCTTGTTTTTTGTCCAAAGCTGTAAATTTGTTTTGCTCACGCTAAGTCTCAAAAAAAAAAAAAAAAAATAAATAAATAAATAAATAAATAAATAAATAAATAAACCTATAAAATTCACTATTTTTTATCCATAACATTGTACACAATTAGGTTATAATAAAATGTTTATATATATATATATAATTGGTGTATATGGAATGAATTCCAATAACCAACAATTACTATTCTTAAAAGAGTGCTCAATACAAAGTAGAGCAGATATAATTATTTATTTAGAAAATTTATAACAAACATGTTATAAAATCACTACAAAAATAGCCATTTTGTTTCAACACTCCTGGTGTCTTATCAAGTCATGATGTTGAATGCAAAACAAATTTGCATTCAACATCATCACTGAGTATTGAAATTTTTAGTGATTTTATAACATGTTTATGTTAAATTTTCTAAATATATATATATATATATATATATATATATATATAAAAATCACATGTATTAATTTCTTATTTGGCTATAGCTGGTCACTGAAATTGGCTATTTTTTTTTTCTAGCCTTAACCCCAGCGAAACTACAAAGCACCAAGAGTACAAGCCAGTTGACTGATAGAAAACTTTGCCATATTCATCATTATAGCCAAATAAAAGAATATATGTTGTTCTAGGGTTGTTCTTTTTTCTTCCTCAGTCGAGTCATCCCCTGTCAAAAATACAATCTTAACTCAAGAAAAATTGCTCACTTAAACATCCACAGCTCATATGACAAAAACTGAAACTGACCTTAATTTTGTCTGGTCCCTACACACCCATTTCCAGAATACTGTCCAAAAAATACCTTGGTCATAAAACACCAATCAGAAAAGCATTCTATATTTCTAAGATGAGGTATTGTAATTATTTCCATTGTTCAAACTATTGACCTCATATTTATCGTCATGCCCATGGCATTTCATCCATTGTATGCAATGACCTTCTTCAGGTGATTAGAATTTCAAACTGATTTTGAACCCACTATCTCATCCACTAGTTCCACATGCCATGCCTCTTCCGGATGCCTCAATGTTCTCCCTTTAATTCAACTTGTTCACCACTCTTTGGGTCAAGTCACTGGATCCAACCAATGCTTTTATCCACTGGGAAATGTGTATTTCAGGACATCAGTGTATGAATTTGTGGGACTTATAAACTATAAGTGTTTCTGTCAATTACATATGCATGTTGATTTGTGTATCTTGTGTTATACCCCAAACTCTGTTTCATGTATGATATACGATACCCTGGAGTGAGCAAACAATTGAACCTTGTAAATCATGGAAAGTAAAAACCTTTTTACACATCTCAACCAACGTCTTATCTCCATCTGTTGTTTTGTCACTTCCACTTTTTTTTTTCTTGTTAAATGGTCAGGCTGCCATTCTGGTATTTAGATATATTCATAAAGCACTCATGACAAATAAGAAATAAAAGAAACACTCAAAATCTTTTAGAATATAAACCTTTCCATTACTCAACAAGCATTTTTTTCCTTCAATACCATGTTTAATTACTGTGATGAAATTAAAAGAAATTTGACTAGTTTAACCAGAAGTAGCACTTAATAATTATGAAAAGAATAAAAGTAAAAAATAATACATTTAAAAGCACAGTAATATTTTTTTTAGAGTAAAGCACAATCTAAAAAAGATTGCAAATGATTTTTTTTAGTTCAGATATTGAAGTCATGTTCCTTCTGCCAATAAAATTAATATTACATAATTTATGGTGTCCAAAATTTAGCAGCCTTAGTCAAACTGCCTAAACTAAATTTACAGATAAACTTCTGTTTATTACATAGAGCCTATTGTTTCTGAAATGCTTGAATTTCAAGAGGCCTTTAACTTAATTTTGTTTGTTGTTTTTGCTTTTAATGTCATCCAAGAAAGTTTTTTATCTCAAAATTAATGCTTACTGATGTTAACAGTGCTAGATAAATGCAACATGGAGACTTCCATACTGAAATAATTTAATTTCTAAAACAAAGCCCCAGATACACATTGAACAAAATTTATACTGATTAAAATTCTAATTAATAAAAAAACTCATGCATAATATTTTAGGTGAACTTCATTAAGAGAAAAATAAATTTCAAAAGGACAAGAAATTGAAAAACATAAGTAATAATGAACAAAAATAAATTTAGCTCAACAGTAAACACATGGCATGAATATGTCTATTTAAAATTATCTATGATTCTAGATATATAATCTTATTTTTTTTTTTGTTTTTTCTCATAAAATAAGTGAAAGTGTACATCAAAATTATTGTAATCTTTCCCTACAGCTTTCATAAAAGTCTAATACTATTTGGGTTGCTGGTAATTAATAATAAGGCCTTTGAATATCAAACAAAAACAAGATACTGATAAATAAACTACCACAAAAAGGGTTAAATGTATATCAAGAATGATAGACTGATAACAATTCGTTCTCAGAGAATTGAAAATTCTAAAAACAAATCAAGTGGCTGACTAAGAACAATACTTAATTTGTATTACGGGCAAGGTGTTGACAATTGGTAGATAATGCCGCCATGAGCGTGTCCCTGGAATCATGTCAATCGTCATGAGAATTGGATAAAATTTTAAATGCCAGTTAGAGATAAAAAGGTTATTTAAAGAATGTTTCTAAAGTGAACCAAAAGACACGAGAGCCAGGTGTCCAGTATCTGATTTCGGATAGGAAGAAAATAAAATTTTTCTGCAGAGATGTCAGGACTGAAAACAATAACTATCTGACTTCATATTTTGTTTTTAATATAAACACATGGCAATATCTTGACATTCAGCCAAACGATTGTCACTATAATATAAGTTTCAAGATTTTCTCTGGGAAAGGGTCTCTGGGTCTGTGTGATTTAAACAAAGATTGGGTGGTAGGAAAAATAAATCTCCACTTGAATGTTCCTGCTGACAGCTAACATAGAAACCGGAACATTTCACTCGGGACTGTTTCCTGCACACCGTAAACTACAGTATTATCGCTCTTTCTCTGGAACAGATGTAACCTTCACCAGTCTCAAAGAACCAACTGCCTTGAAACAAGAAGTCAGCTCTTTTTATCCTTCCTCGGTCAGGGGTAAGAAACAGAGATCTCTCGCTTGTGTTAGCTTTGTTCTTGCTGATAACACATGTGTTGTGTCACTTCAATATTGATTTGCCGGAGTTTGCCTCGCACATCCACGACACCTACAAGCACATGTACATACAATTCACCTTCTCTTGCTTCGGCAAGGTATATCTCCACCAGAGGGTCGAGGGTGAAAAGGTCAATTGTTTATTCAACTTTCAGACCAGGAAAAACAAATCAACACTGGTGTCAATTCACTTATGAGGTGATAGTATTTCGAACAATAATTCTTTTTTTAAAAGCAGTCTTTGCTGAATAGTGAAGGTGACAGGCACAGAAGAGTGATCAAGGAAGGAGAAGGGGCTGCCTGCACCCACTCAAGGGGAGCAGGCACAGACAAGACACCAAGGAGAGTGAAGGAGCTGCCCACACCCACTGAAGAGTATTAGTAAAAGATGCTAAGGGAAGGAAGATGTGGGCAGAATAATGTCTACAGCTGTTACCCAAGAAAAGCAGGGGAGATTTCCAAATTGAGAAATAAATAATTCCTCAAGACCAAAAACAATGAAGACGACAGGTGAAATACCAATGCCTCAACTGCATCACACCACCCCCACTACACCAGTTTTTGGTAGACACCAATAAATATGAATATGCAAAGCAAATTCAGAGAGATAGAAGAGAGATCACCCAGAGACACTTAACCAGGTATTGAACTCACCTTCTTTGGGTCTGTCACTGGATCTAACCAACACCTTTATCCACTGTGGCATGTGTCCAGTGACAGACCCAAAGAAGGTGAGTTCAATACCTGGTTAAGGCAGTGGAGAACTTTCAGAGGGAAAATTAGCAGGAGATAACTGATAACTGACATCCATCAAACATGGCACGTGGAACTAGAACAGTCTACCCCAGTGATCAAAATAAAGGGTTCAGTTCGAAATTCCAACCACCTGAAGAAGGCCGGAGCGTACAACGGCCGAAACGTTGTGACAAATATGGCGACAAAGATGAGGACAATAGTCCGACTAATGTAAATAAAGCACATGACTATCTGTCGATGCGAACCTCCAACTTCAGCCAAACTTACCAAATCAGCTAAACAAATTTTGCTAACTCCTCAAGCCAAACCTTATAGCTTAACCTTATATGCTGCATCCGATTTAGGAACAGGCTGGGTCAACAAACACCTATATGCTAACACCTAGACCCTAACAGCTTTGAACAAACCGTTGTATGCAGTACTCAATATAAAAATAGTAAATATATTTTTTATCTTATTTCGACTGTTGTTTTTCTATTTTACGACTTCACTCTGTCTGGACCGGCCCAACATGAAGATACCTGCAACAAGTCGATCTTGGTCTCTTTATGATCAACCAGTAACAATGTGGGATAGGGCAAGTCAGTATTGAAGAGATCACTCCATCGATCAGCTGTGGTACTAGATGCCTTGGACAACCAGGGAGGGTATAAAGTTACAATTGGTTCCCGTGAACCCTAAATCTGACTCTGAAGCTGTTACAAAAGATCTCAGATTCCACAACCACTGCGGCATTACAATCCTCTAAAAGGGGTGTAAGACAAGGACATGTCTTATCACCAAACTTATTCAAACTATACAAGAAGGCAATTCTGAGAGAACTAGAAGTCCTACCAGGATTCATTATTGGCAGTGACAATCTAAACAACATAAGTTTATACAGATGATACAGTGTTGGTAGCAAACACAAAAAGAAAGCCACAGAAACCCCTACAGAAGGTAATGAAAGGAAAGCAAGAAGCAGAGATTAAACATCAACTGCAACAAGGCAGAATGCATGGTTGTTAGGAAAAGGATGAGCCCAAAGTGCGAATTGCAAATCGGAGGTATCAAAATCAAACAAGTGCCAAAATTTAAATATCTGGGAAATGTTTTAACAGAAGACAAAAAGTATGATACTGAAATCTGAAGGTGTATTGGGATAGCAAAAGGTGCCTTCCAAAAGCTAAGCAGAGATACTGAGAAATAGGAAAATTTTGCTAGAAAGAAGTGTACTAAATTGTTATGTTATATTTAACCTCCTGTATGGCAGTGAGTGCAGGACATTCTCCTCAAAGACAAAGAGACTTGAAACAACAGAAGGATACTGATGATACTGTGGACAGAACATGTGAGCAACGACAAAGTTTTGGAGAAAAAAGAAACAAAAAGGAAACTGATATTTATCAGGTAGAGAGAGTTGAGGTTTCTGGGGGCACACAATAAGGAAGGAAGTGAAAGAGGAAAACAACACATAATCTACTTAGTGAGCTTGAGTAAATGGATGGCAGAACAGAGCTTAGGAGAAATAAGGTTTCTTTAGAGCTGCAAGAGACAGGAAGTTGTGGAGAGTCATGATCACCTACATCCTCAGGGGATATGGCACAAAGAATATTTCCTCTACAGCTTTCATATAAGATCTCAAATTCCACAACCACTCATGGTAGTACAACTTGTAAGCTATTTGAGTACAGAATATTATCTTGGAGGAGTGCCAGTCATTGAGTGTTCCAGCTTTAACTTCTTGAGAACAGGAAAGCTGCATCAGTTAATTACATTAAAACCTGAAAGAATGTGAGAGCAATATATAATAACCCATCCCAGTGGATGCAAAAAAGAAATATTTTAAGCCAATTGGCCTTACTGCTCATTCTCCAAAATCATTCCTTTTGTATCAATTAGAAAACGATATTAGAACAATGGCTTACACAAGTGATATAAGAAAAGAATGCATTCAAATTTTTGAACATTAGCAACTATTCAGAATTCATTCCCAGAATTTCAGTTTAACACATCATTTAATCCAAAAGATATCAACTTCTCAAAAGGTTTTTTTTTTCCAATTTGGAAATTATCTAATTGTTCAGTAATTTTTCAATTCTAAGAGTATAAAGCAATGATGGTATGAAAGAGTATGGTTTCCAAGTTGTTGATTTCAACCCATCTATGAATATCTGGAGAACACTTGCCCCTATCCTTTTATAGGCAAAAAACACAAATGCATACTGGGATTTTTTTTCTTGGCCAATAAAATAGGCTGGTTTGTAGTTTGACAGGACTCATCCCCCAATTTGCCTAATCTAGAAGACAGAACACTACATTTGCTTGTCCAAACTTGCTTTTAGGTTTCAACGCCAATTCTTAGTTTGGGAACTTTTTGCCCTCTTACAGTTAATTTGCCTTGCATATATTGTTTGCTTGCTTGATATTATTTCATTCCTCCCCTCCCATGTTTTTTTTTTTTTCTTTTTATTGCAAACTTTGTTAATTTTGTTTGTTGGACAGTTTTGTTCTTTATTTTGCATATGACCAGAGCAACTGACTTCATACAAATCTTATTAAATATATGTGTTAGAGAGACATTATGTGACCAAGCTAAATTTATGTTCTACAAATATGAAATTAATCTAAGAAAGCTTTATCTTCTTCACCTTATGATGGACAGAACTTAATCATTAAGACAAGAGAAACAGCTACTCTGTAAGAATGCAAAATGACAACTGATATACTGGCTAAGATGGCACTCAAACTTGCCTCTTAGCATATAATTAGTAACCAAAGAATAGATCTACTCTTGAAAGCAAGGAAGGAAAAATGTGAAAAGATAAGACTATGACAAATATTTTGCATAAGGTTTGGTAACTTATCGATAATTCTTAAGATCGACATAGCACAATGTTAGCATTAATAGATACAGGTTAGAATTTATTATTTTAACTGTTTGAAATTTTAGGACCACTTCAAATTCTGTTATGTCTACTGTTTGAAATTTTAGTCTTCAAAACCTGTTAAAGGTTATGCATTTTTTTTTTTTTGTAATTTACTTTTTCATAATTCAGTTTATATTTAAACGAGAACAAAAGTTTTGTTTTTTTTTGTTTTTTTTTTTTAAATCTCCTATATGGCGAAAACAAAATGCAGACAGAGCTACTTACTGCTACTGATAACAGTACCCACCCAAGTCTGTCAAAGAGATGGATATTTAGTGTGCTGTCTCTGCAGAAAGAATGCAAATGGCTGCCCTGCTGAAACAGAACCTGTGCGAACCCTAGGACGTCTGTTTATGAAGAAAATTTCTACCAGCTACCCAATGAAATAGTTGGAACAGTGAGCAGAGAAGTGTTACCTATGCAAATGATTCCTTTTGCTAGCCAACCACTAAAGTTTTAGACTCCATAAAAGCAGGCATATTTTCCAGGAAGAGGCAGTATTCACCATACAAGATTACAGCACATTACCAACGATTTCTGTCCATAGCACCCAGTGTCATTTGAAATTCATTCATCCTTGTTAGTGTTAGCTTCATTCATCCTATACGTGTGGTGTTCCTGTATGGAATTCTGGTTCATGCCCTGCTAGCCATGATCCAGTGTTCGGCTTTTTTAATGTTTGATTCCAGTGCTGATGATTTTTCTGCCTCACTTCATTGGCAGAGAAAGAATAAGAAGAAACTACTTCATTCTATATTTAACACCAGTTTCGATTTAATAATTAACCTCTAAAAATTAAATTTATTCAATAAATTTATATATTCTTTGCATAGAAAATTCTCACACTGAAAATTCAATTTTGTATACGAATAGAAGGAAGTATGGATCAGTTGTCAACATGGGTTACTTCTTTGGGGTGACAATCTTGCACCTAATATAGTATTTAGTCACCACAGAGATGTAACCTATGTTGACAACTAATCCACTTTTATGAGTGATATCTAAACATCACATTTACAAATATAGAGCAAGCTGAAATCTTACCCAAGAAAATACACATCAAGAAATTGTATGATACATTAAACTTTAATTAAATGGAATTATATAGATTGTTCTTTATTCTGCTGTTCCCTAAGATGTAAAATTGAGGACTTAGGAATTTTCCATCCAAGGAATGCAAGATATTGAAATGAAATAATTTTTCACACACACACACATATATATATATATACACACACACACACGTGTGTGTGTGTGTGTGTGTGTGTGTGTGTGTGTGTGTGTGTGCATGTGTGAATATTTCATTCATATACGGACATACTATTAATACTGTATTTACATTAGACTGAACAATCAAAACATCAGATGAGCAAAGAACCAAGCCATCAAACATGAATCAGTGTTAATAGAACTTGCTATACAAACCTGGTTAAAACATAAGTTATACTTTCTTTATAATCACTAAAGTGAAAGCCAACTTCTTTTGCAAGTAACAAATCTGTTCCTCCATTTGAGTTTTCAAGTAGTAACAAAAATAGTTACAAAAAAGCGTTTTAGGATAATTTTCTGTCTGGTTTCAAATGGTGCTAAAAGAAGATTCAATCTGATCAACAATGTACTGAATCTTATAATTAGCTAAGCAGCAAATCAAAGTTGGAGATAAATAAGGTACAATTACTTAATTTGTCAAAAAACGTTCAACTTCAGATAGAAAAAAGGTAGTCAGTAATGGAAGCCAAAAATCAGATGAATTTATTTCATTTGAAACACAGATGGGGCATTTTTTTTTTCTGTTAAGATAGGTTTTTGTAATTTTGAAAGAAATCATTTTCATTCAGAAAGATGTTCAGACTATTTAACTTATTGTTTGGTTGCTTTTATTACCATCTATTAACACTGTTTTGCACTAGAGAGAGAACAAAAATCCACCCTCTTTTCATGCAGACAGTACACTTGGGATTGGTCGAATTGCAGAAGAGTATATAAAAATCAATACTTAAATAATTTGACCAAATTTTGAAAGGACATTTTCTGTTTTAGCCTCGTAAGTTCATATCCCTGACAAATTTCCACTTGTCTGATTAAAGGGTTAAAAATTTAAGGAAATGTATTTAAGATTTTACCAGTTTTAATTTTGTGTCTGCTGAAAGATCAGTTTTTGACACCTTGTACTTTACAGGGTATGCAAGTATAAAGCAAATCAAAGTTCTACCTAGGAAAGTAGATACATTAAACCCCAGTGAAATAGAATTAAATATATTCTTGTTTATTCTACTGGTTCCCTCAGATGTAGAATTGAGGACTTAATTTTCTGTCCAAGGAATGCAGGATATTGAAATGAAATATATTATATATATATATATATATATATATATGTCATATTTATATTGCATTTGCATACTGAAGTTTTTCTTAGTGTGGTACAATGTCAGTAATGGAACACCCAGCAAGAAACAGAAGAGTTAAACTAAATGGTTTATTAGACAAGAATGTTAACAACAGTTCTGTAGTGAATTAGCCATCTATTTCAATTCTGAATAAAAAACATCAAAATTCATAAAATAATTTAAAGTTTTTGTTATGATTAAGCTTTTATTATTTCAGGACAAGTATTTAGACATAACCCAAAAGTAAAACCTTTCGAACAAGAATTATCATACCAAATACTTCAGAATGTATGAAGAGATCTAAAACAAAGAAGTTGGTACCCATGAAAATAAACTGTAATTTGCAACAAAGAGCTTACCCCATGGAGTTGCAAATATTTTGTAGCTTGCTAAAAATATCAAATACAAAGAGTTCAGAAAAGAATGAAAATTTATATAAAAATAATTCTCTTAGGAATCCTACAACTTGTAGCTGAATAGCTATTTTTCTATATAATTTATCTCTACTATAAAACAGTACATTTTATTTTATTTGTTTACTATAAATGCTATTTCTTAATATTGAGTACTCACAAAAATTTCTTTCTTTAAAAGCATTATCTTAAAGAAACACATTGTCAACATTTATCTTGTCGGAGGGTGGGGGATCACTGTCATAACATGCATACACAAAAAAAAAAAAAAAACTTTTCTTACTGTGATTTCTACATCAAACTTGCTGCCATCTAAGAGCTGAACTACGACTTTCATGTTGTTAGATTTTTTGGGAGACTTCTTGCTGCTGTGTTCATCGGATGTTTCTGAAGTCGATACTTTGGCCGGGGTAGGACCCGAAGTTGTAATGCCTGTGTTGCTATCACTGGATGGCTCCTGTAAAATAAAATATGTAAATTTTTTCATGTATTAAATGGGAAGACAGAAAAGGTAATTAACAATTCCAATAACTGCAAACAATTTTTAGAAAAGCTACATTTTTGTTTGAAGACTACATTTTCAAAAAGTGTAATTCTTTTCTTTTTTGGTAGTTTAAGGTCCAAGTAATTTATGAACCCAACTGAAAGTAAGCTAAGATTAAAAACCTTAGACAAAAAAAAAAAAAAAAAAAAAACGGTGTGTATATATATATATATATATATATATATATATATCACGATTGTCAAGATTATTTTGATTAATTTCCTAACGTCATTTTGAATTATCTTGATATTAGGTTGGTGCAAAAACAATGTCGTTTTTGACGTTCAACTTAACGTCAAAAACGACATTATTTTTGCACCAACCTAATAGCATTCATTAACTTTTTGTTCCTGTTCCCTAACATTTTTTTCCAAAAAGCTAAAAAAAACTCTTGAGACATTATTGGTAGAGGGTAGGTACAGTATAACACAGAAGCGAATTAGAATAAAAATCGAGAATAGAGACTTTTTTTTTTTTATTTGAACAATAGAGAGAAAAAAAAAACGTGGTAGGTCACAGTCGGACTGTAAGTACCACCACAACACCTGATTTTTTGTTTGTTTGTTATTTTTTTTAAACATTTCTTTAAAGAGAAACAACAAAACCACGTGACCTGTACAACTTCAAACGCCAAACACTTTATGTTCGAAATTAAGTTATTTAAATTTTAAATTGAAAAAAAAAATAATAATAAAATGTCACTGTTAACTTAATACACACAAAGGAATTTTACTTTTTGAAAGTTGTCTGTCATTATCTCAAAGATTTGATGCTGTCAAAAACGTGTTTTTTTCATATAATTTTATAATTAGGTTCCGCCAGTGATTTTAAGAAATGAACAATTAAAAATTGTACAGCAAGCAAGTAATTATGGTGTGGAACATTTACAATCCAACTGAAGACAAAAAAGATTTATTTATATTTTCCTAGAGATTTTTAGTAGGAAATATAAGTTATTTTTTTTTCAATATAGCCAATTTTTTTCTGATTAAACTATGATTAATAATAATTATGATTTTTTTTTTTAGTAATCTCCATAGGGTACATTGTGAAGACTAGAATCTATGTCTCTAGACTAGAGTCTACTCTAGATGAATTTTTTTGTGGAAATATTTTTAAAGTAAAAATAAAGGTTTTTTGTTTTTGTCACTTGGCATTTTTATTAGAAAATGGACATAAAACCACGAAAATTGTTGTTTGACGCAAAAATAAAAATATGCTATTGGTAAGGAAAAATAGATAAAATATCTTTTTCAATCTTAAAAACTTTGAAAAAGTGTTTTTTTTATTGGTGAATATTTAAAAACAAAAAAATTAATTTAATTTCCATTATAGCAGAAAATTTACAAATGTAAATCATAACGATTATCTTTTAATTACAGAAGAAACATTTTTCTTGAAGTACTCTGAAAAACGTATTATTTAGTATATGACCACTTACTGTAAACCATGCAGTAGACAAGCATGAGTGTGTTACTGTTGTACATAAAGATAATTTTAATTTAAAAAGCTAAAAAAAAGTGTGCATTGTGTTGAGTTGTCTTCTTACTAGATCGAATAATAATGATGTCTAAAGTTTTAAGTACAGTACTCAACATTCGAGGCATGACATTAAATAAAAAATATTATAAGTTCGAAAAGTAAATTTTGTGAACACTCTGGAAAGAGAAGGAGGAGGGAAATAATGGAAAGTAAAAAGACTAAGAGAAAACAATGGCAGTTAAAGTCAAAACAAGGGAAATAAAGGTAAGTGCTTCTTTTTTCATTATCGATATTATAACAATAGATTCATTACAGAAACATATAGAAGAAAAAAATGGTACATATAAATCTACAGAAAATAAATTTTAAACCTTTAACACAATCAGTTTTAAATTTTTTTAAAAATCGATGTCTTAAAAAGAGGGGAAAAAAAAATTAGGTGGCCTTGCTCTTAACCGGGAATGCGGGGGAAATAAGGCTTTACGCACCTACGACGGATACATTTCACTTCCCCACTATGATTGTAGGGGCTACAAGAGAAGTGCAAGGTAAATAAAGATGGGTAGGCACCAGAGAGGATGGTTTTTCACTTTTCTTCAAAAAGAAATGTTGTTATTTAAGCTTAGGGTAGACCAGAGGCCAGCCCGGTTGTTCTTATTCTCAGCTCAAGATTCGCCAATGTGGGAAATGACCAAAATTATCTCCCTTTGTTACCTGGGCAGTTTGAGAAAAAATTCACTTTTAAGATGAGATTTTATTTTAAAAGAAAATATTTGCTAACATTTATTAAGGTTAATAACAAAAAATAAAAATTTAAACATTTATTAAATTATTAAAATTTGAAAAAAAAAAAAAAAAAAAAAAAAATAGTAATTTTATTAATAATTTAAAAAAATAAAATAATTGATTTTGAGAGGAAAATTACAGATTATTTTTAAATTTATTTTCTTTTAAATTCATACCGAATCGATTACGAAAAAAATTATATTTATGAAGTGTTATATAAACATTCTGAATGTAAACTGTAAAGCTAAAATTTTTATGCGAAATGAAGACGAAAAAAAATACTATACATGTCAAAAAAGTTATGAAAATGAAACTGAAATGCCTTATTTCAAAAGGAAATAAAAGTATAAGTTTAAATATAAATTAAACATTTTACTAAGTCTGGATACTAATCAATAACTAACCAGTCAGTGGAATGTACAAAAAAATATTTGAATTATTTTAGATCTTATCCTAGAACTAAAAATGTTCAAATGAAGAGAGAGTAAGGTTAAAAAAAAAAAAAATTTTTAGGTACACAATATGTCCATTGGAGAAAAGAAAGGAATTTCCTTAAACAAGTGTTAGATATTTTTAGCCGTTTTTGGAGGCGGAAAGCACATGTCGGTCTCATCACAAAGTCCATTTTATTTTGCAATCTTTCAAGACAAGTGTAACCACACCCAATATTCCCTCAAAAACATTTTTAACGGAAAAATTTAAGGTAAAGATAAAAACTATTTAAAAAAAAAAAAAAAAAAAATGTTAAGAGGTTAAATGCCTGCAAAAACTACCTCGTGTCTGCTTCGTGAAAGTTTTTAGATTTTTGTTCACCTGTCTTTAGCCGATACGACACGCCCAATTATTCGCCACTACCTTGAAGGAAATGGATTTTACGTCCCATCACACAATATAACAAACAAAGATATAGATTTATTTTAATGACAGATAATTAAAGAGTTTAAGTTAACAGTCGGGGCTTTCTACTTTAAAAAAAGCTCTTGTTTTTCTTCATAAGTAAGTAAAAAAGTATATCAATTCAACAAGAAACTTGAAACGTTACAACACAGGTGTTTACGTGACAAGGTGTTTTTTTTTTTTTTTTTAAATCAAACATTAACTTTGAAAATACAATATTTGAAATAAAGTAAAAAATTCTTATGAATTTAAAACTAGAGATATTAAAAAGTAAAAAACTACCTCAAAATTAAAAAAAAAAAAAAAAATGCGTGTACTAATTGAATTATTTTGTTTGTATTTTATTTTTAAATGAACTTTTTTAGCAGTTCCCCCCACAAAAAAAAAAAAAAATCTGTTGATAACTTTCTAATTACGACTAATGACAAATCTTAGTTTTACTTTCAACTTTCATAAAAAAATAATTCCATCGAAGGAAACTTAGAATTTTTCTTTTAGTTTTATTTCAACTTTTCTTTTGGGTCCAGATTCTTTTTATTTATTTTTTGCCTCTGAATTTTTAATTAAAATACCCAAAATTCATTAAATTTAAAATATTCCTAGTAAGTGGTGCAAATCTTCGAAATTAAATGCATTTATGAACTATTCTGTAAGCTAGTAAGTAGAAAATGAGTTCGCCTTTTAGTTTTAAAAAACTAAAAAAAAAAAAAAGCTTCTTGATTTTCAGATAACGTGAATTTTATGATGAAATTGAAATACAATTTTTTTAGTTGTACTCTGCCATTATTAATTTTCCTAGAAGAAAAATGGAACAAGCAAATACCCTTGAATCCACATCTCCCCAACTATGGGTTAATTAGTAAAACATCACTGTCATTATCTAAAAAAAAAAAAAAAAAAAAAAACTGCAAATGGTTGATAAGCCGAGAAAAAAAAAATCAAATATCACAAGCTGCGATATGAAAAATCTTCAGGTTTTATTTTCTATACAATGTGACAGTGAGCTTCTTTCTTTAGCAAAGATTTTATGATTGCAGTCACCTATTTTTTATTATAAGGAAAGTTTTATTAACAGTTGTCTCAAGCCAAATCACATTTATCATAATTGTTCATGTGCTTAGGTCTATCTAGTTTGGGTGGAGTCAACTGTTTAAACTGAATAGTATGCTTTTTAAAAGAACAAGACTTGAAAAGCTAGAATTCTTCCAGCTACTAATTATTGCATTATATCCCCAATAACAATGTTCAAAAACTAAGATAAAAAACAAATTATTTATGCAAGCAACGTTTTGTAAATGGAATACAATTGAATCATGTTTTTTTAGCAGTAATTAATTACCAAACAATTGTCATCATGTATTGTAAGTTAATCAGTAAAAAAAAAAAAAAGTCACTGGCAGCTTGCATTGTCAGTTTTTTTGTTTTAAAATTCAATAGTCTCTCTTGCTACTAAAAGGTGGGGGGGAATACAAATTCCCGGTTGAAATTGAAGAAAGTTTTTGGTACAAACCGACCCAGCCCTTTTATTTGTGAAGAATGAAGATTCTGATCTGAAAATACATAGCTTCTCGGAAAAATACGAAGTTGCTGCAGAATCAGCGAACTAATTAGCATTGCCATTACTTTTTAAGGACTACACATGTTGGCAAGAGATAAAAAGTTTTTTTTTTTAGTAGTAATGCCGAAAGGACATTTTTGTAATCTAGTGTCAGACACGATTCAAATATAGTCAGTTATGTGCCATGCGTGATACACGCTTAGGCGATCATGTATCTTTTGATACAGGACTGACGAGGCAGTTAGTTGCCATTTCTTTTTGCAGGAGACCAATTGCCATCAAAAACTATAGAACCGGGTCTGTCCTGCTATTTACTCATAGCTGGGGGAAAAGAGGATTCATACCTTTGCCAGGGGTTATTAGCAGTAAGTGAATGTGTGTGTTGTGTAAAATTTATATTTGAATCCATTTTTATACTGTAGTTGTAGTAAGTAAAAATGGATTCAAAAATAGACCAACAAATTAAATTTTGCCAATTTCTGTAATTCTTGTTAAAAGTCTTTGAGAAGTGGGCTTTAAAACTTTAGAAAATTAAACAAATAAAAAGCAATGATTACCCGAAAAAGTTTTAGATGCTATTTTTTTTAAAAATAATAGCTTTAATTTAAAGTGTTTAATTTTTATTATTTTACACTTACAGTGTAAAAATCTTATAAAAAATTAAACACTTTTAAATAAGTAAATTTTTTTAAACTGAAGTTACAGTGGAAAATTTACACTAACTTCAGTTTAAAAAAGTTTATTTGAAAATTTTTATTTAATTTTATTATTACAAACTGTTCAATTTTATTGCTGTCAAGATTATTACCTTTCTTTGAAAGTTCAAATAAGAAATTAGAGAAAATGGTGACTTGTTCAGAAAAATGTAAAGCTTAAAGTAAAATGTACCAATTAGTGTCCAAGAGACTAAGTTTGAAAGAAAAAAAGAAAAGGTTATTGATGAATAAAGATTTAGGTCACGTGTGGGCTCCGTAATAATGAAAGAACGAATGTCAGGTTTTTTTTTTTTGTTTCCACCTTGCAGTACCTGGATTTCTGTATAATTCCTAAACTAAAATAGTCACTGATTGCTTTATGAATGTTTATTAAAGTAATGGACACTCAAAGAATATTTTAACAACAAAAATGCGCTATGAACGGAGAGTTGTTCTGCAGACTAAAATTCCGATATGTTTTTAACTTTTTATCGAGTTAAAAAAAAAAAAAAGTTAAAAACGTGAGAAGTTAAAAGTTTGAAATTTAATAAGGGGGAGGTAACTCACTTGAAAAATGAAGTTTTTAATTTAGTATTTGTTCAGAGTATTAATTTTTCTTTATTATCTAGAAAAAAGTTAAAAGCAAATTTAGATATGTCTTATACAAAAAAAAAATGATCGAAATACTATAGCATACTAATTTTAATTTCATTCCAACCTGTTAAATGAGGAAGTAAGTTACGTGACCCGTAAAGACTTGGAAATGTCTCTACACCTGTTACATTTTAAAGAGGTGAAGAAGATAAGCTTAACCCGAACAGCATACCAAAGAATTGCAGTATCTTTGTTTAAAAAAAATGATTGGAATGTTTAAGCCTTGGATGGGGTGGAGAAAAAAAACTATTTGAATTAGTAAACAAATAGAGCGGGGGGTAAAATTGCACAGTTATGAAATTTAAATCTTCGTGGCGCTTTTAAACGAACGGAAAATGCTATTTATTTAGAAAAAAGATACTCAGGAGTTTTTTTTTTTTTTTTACCTGATCCATAACAAAAGTCATAATTCGATGTTAGTGAGTGAAATGGTACTTTTCAGATTTTAAGACGACAAATCGTTTCCATAGACATAGAATAATTGTCAGTCAATGAATTACAGTTTGCACGTGTCTTTTTTTTTCATTTTAACGACGACAGAATTTTTAATTTGCTTAACTTATCAAATACTTAAATTAACTTTTAGTGAGTTTTACTAAAAAGGTACCCGAAAAGAGAGATTCAAAATGTGTAATTAGTAATTTAAGTTTTAAGACTAACAATGACAATTACTGAAGACATTCGGCCTAAAGTTGGTAGATCACAGGAACCAATCATTACCAATATTTTTAACTTAAACGTATTTACATTTTGTAAGGCGAACATGCCATCAGGAAAATTGATGAATTCAAATTTTTTGGAGATTGTGAAATATAAAGGAAAAAAATAGTACAATGGCATTTGTTTCCCTCTCCCTTCAAAAGAAGGACTAAGGAATTTTTGCTTTTGTAAAAGTACCCATTTAAAAATCATTGCCCAATAAAATAAACAAAACGAGTTTTATGACCTTTTTTAAAGAGGTGATGGGTCATTTTCACACAGTATCAAATCGAAAACAGAATGGTAATTTTGGTTTCTTTTTTTTTTTTACGGTGACCAGCCAGGAAAAGTAAAAGTTGTAAGTTACCCTTTGACATTTTATGAAAGTAAATGTTATGTTAGCGATACAAGTCGTAAACATTTTTTCGTTTCAAATATTAGTTATCTTAGTATATAAATCAAAAAGAATTAAAAATATTTTTTCACCGATTTTTCCTACTACATCCACATGCAAAAATGAAATGCAATTTAAAAACGTACTTAATGACAATGTTGTCACCTAAATTTAAATCTAAATTTATCCTGTTTCATTTCACAACCACACCTTAAAAAAAAAAAACAAAAAAAAACTTTCATTATTTAAATGTTATTCGAATTCAATACAGTAGAGCCATTTTAAATGCAATCAATAAGGCCTATAAAAATAAGCGTGTTTTCTTTCTAAGTTTTAAATTTCAAGACAATTTTTTTTAAAAATACGGAATTATTAAGTTTGAATGAAAAAAGGAAAGATAGAAGGCGAAATATTTTTAAAGCAGCACATACCCCTCAACTTAGTTACTTTTAGTTTTAAGTCTTAAACGTCACGAAACAATTGTACTACTAAATACTAAGTTTACTTAAAGTAGACTAAAATAATATTTAAATATTTTATTGACGTTTCAAGAATTCCAAGTATGTAGAGTCGAGTAAAAACAGATTCATGTCATATTTGGCTTAGCGATCTTATAATTAAAATTACAAATTTATTTTATGGCATATTTAATTATCATTAACTGGCGATTTCCAAAGTCAATGAATTCTAAAACTACTCTCTAAACTAATTAATACTCCTAAATCAGGAAGATCTCTAATATTTGAATTGTAATGAGATCGGACTTACGTCTTTATTATACAAAAAAATATCCATTCAAAGTTAAGGATTTAGGTTAAGAGAAAAAGCACATGAATTTGTAAGCTCAAAAATATACTCTTTTTAAAGAAACGTTAGACTATCTTCTTTGTAACACTAAGGTTTCATTTAGATATGAAAGAGAAATTTAGGTTTTGTTAGTTAGCAAGAATCTAAATCAGAGTCTTCAATCATGAGAGCAAATATAAGTGAAAATAACCGGAAAGAAAAAAAAAAAAAACTAACGCAACTGCGGTAACTATGACATGGAAAGAAAAACAAACAAAAAGCAAGGAATCGAGATTGAAAACATAAGAACTGTTCATATAGTACACATGAAATTTACCTGCAAGTAAAATGGTATCCCGCCTATAATAATAGTAACTCCATTGGTAAATAAAAGAAGTAATAGTAAAACCAGGTAAAAATAAATCCGAAATTACTAGAGAAAAAAGAAGAGGTAGGTTGGTGCGTGTGTCACCTTAAAACCCTTTCATTCTTTTCAATAAATTAAATCCTGGTTTAAAATCCAAGTGTATATTTTTTGCTTTGATTAAACGAAGGTTTGTCAGGGAGAAAAGGGAGTTTCCTGTCTTTTTTTTCTTTTTTTTTTTTTTTTGTAGATGTTTATCAATTAGAGGGACTGAAATTTAAATCCAACGTCACAAATTGTCCGCCAATCTCTCTACTTCTCACAAAAACGAGGACTTGTCAGAGAGAGAGAGAGGGGAGAGTCTAATCAAGTGACAAGAGAGAGGTTGTGCGGAAAGAAAGAAGTATTAAAAAAAAAAGAATAAGGACTTAACTACAAATAATGACGCACTGACTTGTCCACTCTCAATTCTCTTCTTTTTCCCCCACTCTTCTTTCGAAAGAAAAAAAATACAAAAGGTTAAGAAGAGAAAGAGAGAGTCCGGAAAGTTATATTTTTTTTTTTTTAAACTTCCCTGTTCTTTTTAGTAGGTGAGAAAATAAATGGTGGTCTTATTAACTGTGCTCATTTGACTGGACATGGTATTTAAAAAAAAAAAATAAACTTACTGTTTTTTTGAACAACAACAACTACTTTGCTTACTCCTCTAGTAGGAGTAGAAATCAGGTACGTGCTGGTATATTTGAAGCCCTTTGCTGGAGTTTGGAGTAGAGATCTCGACATTGGCTAAGCCATCCCTCTTTTCAGCCAATCGACCGCTTTTTTAGCTCAACAACTATTCTCGTTGATTTCGGTCCGATATAATGTTTGGTAATTTTCTTACCAGGCCTCATATTGCGGATGCTATTTTCCCCTCCTGCTTTTTATTTTTTCTTTCTTTTAGGTGTAAAAAAAAAAAAAAAAAAAAATATAAAAATTCATAAGAGAGTGAACAAATTAAATGAAAACAAGAAATGTTACTTTTTTTTTAATTGAATTATTTTTTTTTTCATCTTACCTCATCACTTGTTTTTTTTCTTTTTTATTAGAAAAAAAACACGTGTACTAACAAAATTCATTAAGAACACTAAAAAAAAAAGCGTTTCTTTTACATCGTCTACCGTTTTTCTTTTTTTAGATAATCATATCTTGTTCTTGATCTTCTTTTTCTGGCAACAGGTCGGTTTTAAAAAAAAAAAATGCGGAAACTGAAAATAAACTCACAATGCTTTTTTATTTCCTATCCAGTATTTACATTGCAGAAATTTTGCAATCGCACCAGCTTACTAATTTTTTTGACGTAATTAAAAGATCATTTCTTTAAGGTCTGAGTACCTTGGAAATTCAAAATCTAGCTTTGACTGAAAAATATAAGCGCCGACCGGTGCGTGATATTAATTAACTAAAAAGTGTCACAATAATGTGTTTATTTCTAAATTTTCAAGTAGATGTTTCATTTCTTTTGAAACCCTATTTAAAAAAAAGTTCTGATTTGATACGTGTGAACTTTGAAGATTATTCAATAATTCAGATTATTCTTAGCTTTACTGAGAAAATAGTAGCCGAGTTTTTTGTATCAAGGAGTGATAACCCTGTTGTTTTGTTTAGCAGCAGCATTGAGGTTTTAAAAATGTCTTCTTATTTCCTTTTCCTATCTCTTTCTTCTCTCATTCTGTAACTTCTTTTTTATCATATTTATTTTACATTTGTTAACGATATAGGACACATTTTAGCAGAGAATATTTTTAAAAATAAATTAATATTATTATTAAGAGCTTTTTTTTTTGCGCTGTCCAAAAAGAAAAGGCCATGGTTGCTAATTTCTTTTTTATCCGTCCTCAATAAGTCAGTCGTTCATTGTAGTAATAAAAAAAAAAAAGAAAATGAAATGTATTATTCTTCTCAAATAAGCTTAAAAAGTGAGAAAAAAAAACTTTAATTTCTTCATTTTTTGGTTTGTTGTTTTTGACCATTTAAAAAAAAATCTCTTTGTCAATCACAATTCATGCTCAATAAGTTTGTAGCGTGGAAATGTGTTGGGTCACGTGACCTTGTTTATATTTAAAACCAAAAAAAAAAAAATGGGTTTTTATTTTTATTTTAGTTTTTTTTGTTTGTTTGCCATGTCCTCCTGAACTCTTTGTTGATCGCGGAAATGGGTTTAACTACCCTGGAGGATGAAAAAAAATGTTGTTGGCAAAAGTTAATTTAAAAAAAAAGATATGAGGCAGACATTGGATTCTAACTTCCAATACCGATGAAAGAGGATTATTACTACTACTTTTTTTTTTATTATTATTAAAATAATTACTAAGTTGAAGGCATCAAAAGTAGTTTCACTTTCAATCATGTTGTTTTGTTTGGTTTTTTTTTTTTTTTTTTTTTTTTTTTCGACGTCATGACGCAAGGGACAACATCTTATATAGAACAAGTAGTTGTTTAAAAATAAAGGGAAAATTAAAAGAATCTTTTTAAAGTGTTTTTAGCAGGTATTGATTGAGGGTTGATTGTAATGTAGGGAAATATAAGGCAAGGACCCTTGGTTAGAAAAAACAAAATTAAATTTGTGCTTGTCAGTAGAGCGAAAAGAAAGTTTCATTTAAAAATAGATGATTGTTTACTTTAAAGTCTAATTATATAGGTCATATTTTAATTTAATAATCATCTTGATAAAATAACATTAGAACTAGTTCTTCTTATTTTATGAAGATTAAATAAATAAATGAAAATGTTAGTTATTTTATTAAAAAGTATTTAAAAGTATTGCTACATTTTGCTTTCCTTATGAGATGACATATTTTTCCTACCCACAAACCAAAGTTCTGACTTTTTCCTGACCTTTTTTTCTTGTTACTGTATTGACATTTTCAACCTGAGACCATCCACGACTATTCGGCTTGGGTGGATAATGTTTTTAAATCTTTTTTTTATTATTTATTTTCTCATGCATGAGTATTCTTTTTAAAACTTTTTTTTTGTAGCAATACCATATAAAATTTAAAACATTCAAATTATATTAATAAACTAGCAGTAGAGCCCGGCGTTGCCCGGGGATGTAACAGTAAGAGATAGATCAAGTATCGACCATTATAAAGACTGAAAAATAAAATTGACAAAGATTATTGCTTAAGGTTGACGGACACGCATGTCTTGATTAGTTTTTTTTTTTTTTTTTACGAATTGGTCAAACTCAAACAAAAACATTGTTTTCAATCGTTATGGATCTACCGATTGAATAGAATTTTATTATAAACAATTGTCTTGTAAATAGAATTTTTAAGCATTCTGAATGTAGAATTAAAGAAAAAAAGTGTGCAAGACAATA
This sequence comes from Acanthosepion pharaonis, assembly GCA_903632075.3. NCBI lineage: Eukaryota > Metazoa > Mollusca > Cephalopoda > Sepiida > Sepiidae > Acanthosepion > Acanthosepion pharaonis. The sequence goes on along the minus strand of CAHIKZ030004433.1, from coordinate 369,505 downwards.
AGAAACACTACCTGACAAAAAAAGTGAAGTTTTTGTTGAAATCGGTTGAAAAATGTAGGAAATCCGATCCCATATATAAACGAACACAGACGCACACAAACAACCTGGGTTTTATAATACGTATAACTCGATATGAGTTGTCCCCCCTTTCATTCTCGCGATGCCTCTTAATCGTGTTTTCAAATTGATTTCATGCAAAAACAATTGTGTTTTTCCAATTTTTGGCGCTGTCAGAACCGCCACAAGGTAATTTTACGTAGTCCTGTGAAGTTTTGTTGAAATCGGTTGAAAAATGTAGGAAATCTGATCCAACATATAAACGTACAGACACACACACACACACACACACACAATCTGCGTTTTATAATAAGTAAGATTTCTTTTTTTGAAAAACTTCATAAAAGAAAACCGTTTTTTTTTGGGTTTTTTTTTATTTTTTATTTGCTTGGCAAAATTTCCCCTTCTCTGCATTATTGTTTGCTTTAAGAGAACATCCACCCATGTACAAGCATGTGCTTTTTCTACATAATCCAAAGGATTGGAAGATGTTGTAGGTTAACCGTTAAAAATTTCTTCTTGCTTAGAAAATTTTAGTGTTATTTTGTGATTTTTTTTTCTTTTGTTTTTATACAATATAAAAAACAACAACAAAAAACACCATCACGTATACTTTTAAAATAAAAAGTTTACAAAATTTGCTGTTACATAAAGATCTTCTCTGTTATTCAATCATTTCATTTCAATTTTATCAAAATTCATACCTGAAACTTTTTATTCACAATCAAAATGTCACTAATTGGGCAAAACAAAACCCTATAATTTCTTTGTCAAAGTCTCTATTATTCAGCACATAATCCAACCAAAAACGGCATTAATTTAAACCTTATTAGAGAGGTAGTGGCTTAAAGTACATGGAATAATAGCTACCTTTAAATTTTTAAAACTCACACCATTCATTGAATGCAGATTTCTAGTGTGTGACGTGTAACATTCATTCATCACCAAATTTTTTTTCTTCTAAGATATAGACTCCTATATTTTACGGCCTATAAGTGAAGCACACTCAGTCACCAGATCTGAAACGGCACAGTCAGTGAAAGACAGCGACCCAGAGCAGCCTTGATCAACAACATAGACACGTGTTACTATGACGTGTATGTCAGCGATGATTTTTCTACATACAATGCTACGACGAAAGTAGGTCTTGTCTCCCCTCTCTTTGTTCACTGTGTTTTAAAATTTCTGCTATCGTACACAATCAGTCAGCAATCACACGTTTTATTGTGTGCTTCACACCCACACACACACACATACATTGGCATAGTATAACATAATATTTTCTCACTTGGAACAAATCACTTCAAAACTTTGTAGATCCACTTGTGACAAATCTTTTCGAACAATTGAACTATTGGTCTCTTCATGGCCACAATAAAGAACATTGATTTTTTAATATGTAAATACATGTCTGGCTGTATAAATGTTACTATATATTTAGCTTGGTCTTCTTCACGTTGTTTATAATTTTGTATTGTATTTGTGAACACAACACTCAGATTTTATTTTTCCTCCTAAAATCTGGGTAAACTAACCCCACATCCCCATGGTACCTGAGGAAAATAACAGCCTTTATTTAAAAATCATTTAATTTTTAAATTCTTTTACTTTTTATTTATGAAAAGCATTTATTTTTAATATTGTGTCATGTATTTTGAAATATAAACTAGTTAAATTGCTTCTTCCCCCATTCCTTTTGAAGCAAATTTGATTTTTTTTATGGGAGATTGCATTATTATGTCATTATTTATTTGTTTGAATTTTGAAATAAGGAATTATCATTATTATATAACAGGCAGCAAAATTTGCTTAATGTAAAAGCCACACATGATAAAGTTAAAACGTCTGAGAGCTGCAAGACATGAATAAAATTTACACATATATTTTTGTTACATACACAATTTGTTACAAAATTTTTAAATATTAAGACGTGCATGTATGAAATAATATTTATTCATGTATGCATTTTTTAAACTGTTAATTTGTATCTGTTTCAGTAATCACAAAGTACATATATATATATATATATATATATATATATATATATATATATGAAAACTTTTCAAAATCTTGACTGATGATTGTTTTAAGAGCTCAGCCAATATATTTTCATGAGCCACATACTAAAGGTGAAAGAGCTGCAATATACTTTGCAATTCAAACCAGCATGCTCATCTTAGTTATTATGCTCAAAATGTTTCGACCATTGTACCTTTTGGCCTTCTTCATACTAGAAAGTTTATTGAAATTTTGAACCAAAATCTTCATTAAAATTCTTCTTGAATTTTTATTTAAATATTTCATATCGGTTAATACACAAGTCTTGTTCACTTTTGTGCTGTTTAAACCAAAGTATGTAACTTTCCAGCACTACCAAACCCAGGGATTGAACACCCAACTGCCAGTGATCCAGATATGTTTTAGCCAACATATTAATCCACTTAAGGCAATCTTGAACAATCTAGTGTTGAAATTCTGGAGCTTTAAAACTAATGTCTGTATTCAGGTGGTAGGACAGTATGTATATCCTGATTCAAGTGGTGGAATTTGTTTTTACTTTAATTTCTTTCTTAATTAAAAGCACCTCTATGCTCGGTCTACTGAGAAGGTAGTCAAGGCATAACACGTGCCCTGATTCTTTAGTTGTCTTATCCGCCAGTGCTGTTCCCTATTATTTTAACTTATTTCACAGGGGTTGAAGACACTGCCGTTTTCCATCTATATATGATCAGTCATGCCTGATTTCAATATCTCTGTTGATAGAAAACAGCTTTTTGATGTTCCATCCTTAATTTTAGGGGACATATAGTTTCTTCTTTGGATTCCATGCCACAAATGGAATACACACACTTCTTGGTCATGTCTTCTTTTGGCAGTGGAGAAAGGGGAGGCTTGGTTCAGGAGAGATATCTCTAAGGGTTTGACTTGCTTTTGGATACCATTCTGATATTGTATGGACCACAGATTCTTTCAATCTTTTCATATTTACTCTTTATATATGTTAGACAAACCATGAATGTTATCCTTAACCTTTTTCATGTCTCTTTGCTTGTGGAAGCTGATGTTATAGCACTGTTACCCGGAAGAGTTCTTAATACTGAGCTTGTTATATATCTGGGCCAGTAATTGTGAATTTTGTTGTATTTTCATGTGTAAATGAGTTGATTCACACAAGTGGGAGAAATTTAACAGGTGAAAGGATAAACAAATACGAGAGTAATTAATTAATTAATTAATTAATGGATTTATAATCAACAAGCATACAGAAGAAAAACAAAAGAGGTGATTGCAAGCTTTTAGTTGAGCTTGCAGAATCAAACTTATCTTAAAGGAAAAGTCTGCTTAACTTGATTCAAGATGTTAACTTTACATCTGCAAGAGACAGCTCTTGTCAAATAAACATCTTTCTTTGTCCACTTTCAGTAAGCAAAAAAGCTAAGTTTAATATTAAGGCTTTTGGCGCTAACAGAAGCTGGCTTCTGATTGGCTGATAAAATCTGAGAGTGTAAGTAAAAGAAGATATAATTCCATTCCAATTATAAATTTTAACACTTTGGCTCGATCTTGTAAACAATAGATGACCTCTTACATGCAACTCTATGAGAAGCACAGAAAGTGAAATGAGAATGATTCCAGGTTGTGTGTGTGTGTGTCTGTACGTTTATATATTGGATCGGATTTCCTACATTTTTCAGCCGATTTCAACAAAACTTCACAGGACTACATAAAATTACCTTGCGGTGGTTCTGACAGCGCCAAAAAGTGGAAAAACACAATTGTTTTTGCACGAAATCAATTTGAAAACACAATTAAGAGACATTGAGGGAATGAAAGGGGGACAACTCATATCGAGTTATACTTATTATAAAACCCAGGTTGTTTGTGTGTCTGTGTTCATTTATATATGGGATCGGATTTCCTACATTTTTTAACCGATTTCAACAAAACTTCACTTTTTTTTGAGAGGTAGTGTTTCTTATTGTCTTGCACACTTTTTTCTTTATTTTTACATTCAGAATGCTTTAAAAATTTCATTTACAAGACAATTGTTTATAATAAAATTCTATTCAATTGGTAGACTCATAACAATTGAAAACAATGTTTTTGTTTGAGTTTGACCAATTCGTAAAAAAAAAAAAAAACGAAACAAAAAAAAAAACTAATTAAGATATGTGTGTCTGTCAACTTTAAACAATAATCTTTGTCAATTTTATTTTTCAGTCTTTATGATGGTCGATACTTGATCTATCTCTTACTGTTACATCCCCAGGCAATGCCGGGCTCTACTGCTAGTGCTATATAATTTTCTAAAAAAATAATTTTTCAGTTCAGCTTCAAGATAATGATTAATGTATTTCTTTTTTTTAAGTTGAGGTTGAGAGTCAAAGAGTTAGGGTTAATGTTGGCTAAACCTGAGGCCTAGCATTGGGTTTAGCATTGTAATCAATATGTTTATTCCATTACTGTCAGTTATTGGTGACTAAATTGGTTAGCCCCACCAGGCTTTTCTGGGAAAGAAAGGGACTATACACCCAGCAGGATTAAAAACAAAACCTGTCAAACAGGGTATGAACTTTTCCTGTAGGGTCAACAAGCATTTAACACAATGGCATACACAGAGCTACATAGATATGTACAGAGCCAGTGCGGTAACCATCCAGTATCACTGGGTGGAGGGCTTCCTAGACTGAAATCAACAGTCAGGATTAGAAGTTCCTACCAGTGGAATCAACAGTCATATGTTTATGACCAAGGCGGGGCCTTTAAGTAAGAGAATTTACTTATGGTTTAACCTGGAGAGGGAGAGATACCACCAGGTCTACTTGCCCAAGATGCACTATGAATGAATAAATACCTCTCCAGCTGTCAACCAAGGTATTTGGAAGGAACTGGTCAAGTGCTCTACTGTGCAATAATCAGTCATGGGACTGGTGGTGATGAATCAGTAGTATGAATACTTCTCAAGGAAATTATTACTGTATTTGATGGAATATGACACACCCCAATTTCAGCAGGGAAAATCAAGAAAAAATTAGCAATTAGTAAAATTATTAGTAAATAGTACAGTCTAGGCTATATTTATGTGGTATTATTTTGGTTAAACAAGCTATGATTAGAATTAAACAAAAAATAATAGGAAAAAATTTCACAAGCCTATAAAAACTGTTATAGCCAAAGGTAAGAAAAAAAAAAGTCAAGCAATTATTACAATTGAGCAAAACAGTACAGTTACCATTAATATTTTATTCATCTTCAAATCCATAAAATTCGTCGTCTTCGTTGTCAAAACTCTGATACCCATTTTCGATACTACTATCAACGTCGTTAAATAATGCATCATCTTCCATTCCATTGAGAGCATTACTAATGCCACACCTTTTAAAAGATTTCAAAACAATTTCTGGACTAATATTATCCCAAGCTTACTTCACCCATTTGCAGGCTTGTGCAATGCTGGATCTTTTTTATTCTTCCTGTAAGTGTTCGGTTGTGATCAGGCATTGCCATCCACGTGTTGCATTGCTCCTTCATGTTTAAGTCTAAGCTAATAGGAGTTGACAGGTAGCTAATTTCATCAGATTATCGCGAATTTTAAACCTACATATCGCATATAAGATGCAGGAGAATTTTAAAAGATATTTTTAGTAAAAAAAAAGTCTGCCTTATATACTGTCAAATATGATAAGTGTCTCCAATTTATTTCCACAAAAACTATGTCAGTATACAAGGAGCACAATTACACTGCTGGAACAGGGAAAGTTTTCAGTTACATAAATATTTTTTCCAAATAATCTCACTTCCATTGGCAGTGCATTTTCCTCCCCACAATGAGAAAAGTCTGTGTAGGGGGTGGGGTGCCTGGAATATGTTCTGTCACACAAATCACTGTTGTCACTGCTGAAATGTATTATCCACAGCCGAACTGTGCTCACATCCCCTGCTTGGGATCCATAAACACTCAGAAACCATTAATGAATCTCAATAATGTAATTTTTCTGTATGGAAGAATTTAATGACACACCTCTACGTTGTTTGCACTTTCATGTCAGATATAATTCTGCTAGATTACCACTAAGCTGTTATCTGTAACAAGGTAAAAAAGAAAGAAATATGAATTATTGGTGAGAAGGTTCCTCCTCTTCAGCCATGCCTCTGATATTCATCTCTAACATGGATATCATAAAACAGAAAGTATTAATTTCAGTGAGACTCTTAGGCTATAACCCGCACACTGATCTAAAATATCAAAGTAATAGAAAAATAGAAAATCGAGCTTATCCATTATTATCCAGTATATAAATTTCTAGTTGTAACTTTTTATTTTTTACTAATTTTATTAAATTGTTCTGGAAGGAGTAGAACTGCGTTTGTTTCCGTGACTATACCCGAGTGTTTTTTGCTATCAAATCAGTAAATACAAATTAAAATAAAGACTGATCTTTATATTTTTAATTCTGAATAAAACATTATTTTACAAGCCTATAATCTCAGGCTTACACCAAATGAGGAAGAAAATGAATTTGAAATAACTGAAAATTCACTCAAGGGAAATTCAAATTTACCTAAAGTACTGAAAGAATCAAACTTTTATGTGATGATAAGCCATGTTTTCTTTTTGAAAGCAGTTAAAGTTATAAGTTACATCAAATACTGTTGAGTAACAAAGTAGAAGACATAAAGAGAACTAATTAGTTACTTCAATTAATTATAGATACACCTATTACTGTAGCTGACAATAATGTTTTCAAACAGCTTTTCACTACTTCGTCTTAGAAAACGAAAGTTTCTTTAACAATTTAAATTACTATAGATATATGTCACTGCTATAAATCCTTACATACTACTAAATAGTGGAAGTACTTGATTGTTTCTAATAGTGTTTAGTATAATGAATTGTCACCTTTCAGGTCTTAAGGTTTGTTAATTAAGAAGACTGAATGCATGGTTTTTAGTAAAAGGGATGGCCCGACATGGAAATTACAGCTTGGAGATACTGAAATCAAATAGGTGCAACAATTTAGATATTGGGGTAACATATTAACAGAGCACAGAAAGTGCGACACGGAAATCCGAAGGCGTACTGGGATAGAGAAAGATGCCTTTCAAAAGATAAGCAATGTATTAAGAAACAAAAATAACCTTAGAAACAAAGAAAAGACAACTAAACTGTTACATAGTATCAGTCATCCTATATGGCAATGAATGCTGGACAATCTCTTCACAGATGAAGAAAAGACAAAAAATGTGGTTCTACAGGAGGATACTGAGAATACCATGGACCGAACATGTGAGCAACAACAAAATTCTAGAGACAATGGCAACAAAAAGGACACTTATTCTTAACATCAGAAAGAAACAGTTGAAATTTCTAGGGCACATAATGAGGAAAGAGGGTTTGGGAAATTTGATACTCACAGGACAGATTGAATGTAAGAGAGAGGCGAGCTTGAGTGAATGGATGGTGGGATAGAGCTTGGGAGAGATGGCAAAAAGACAGAAGTTATTAGGAGTTACAAAGGACTGGACATTGTGGAGAGGAAAGAGGGCTTGGAAAATTAGATACTCACAGGAGAGATTGAAGGTAAAAAGGCCAGAGGAATGCACAACCTACCTAGTGAGCTTGAGCGAATGACTGGCAGAGTGGGGTAGAGAGAGAATTGACAAAAGTTATTAAGAGCTACAAATGATAGGAAATTATGAAGAGCCATGATCGCAAACTTCCTTAAGGGATGTGGTACATAGAAGAAGAAATATATTTAGTATGTTTATACCTAGATTAGATGGAATGTTATTGATGTTACATAAATGTTTCCAGCATCTTTATGCTGCTCGGCCATATAGTTGCCATAGATACTGGAGCACTTGTCACATCGATGCATGAGAATATAAATACACTGCTCAAAGAATGTGGCATCATGTTACTGAAGCCATCTTTTCACTGATGTAATAGCAGTATGTGGATCATTTCTTGGATAAATATTGAGGGGTCCTGACAGATAATAATCTGAAAGAGCTGTTATTTATTGCATATGGTTGCAAGAGTAACAAACAAAAAACAACAATATATTGCAAATAAAGACGAAAGAAAAAGAGACAAAATATGTTAAAATAAAATTATCTGTATTACCAATCTATACATTGGATCACGATAAAATGTCCAGTGTAGACAAGTGAGGATCTCAAAGATAGCCTCATATTAAAGTTTAAGTTAGTTTGGTTGACCACGAGGCCATTATGAACTGATGTTCAGTGAGTGGGTAATTTAAGCAGTCAGGGTGGATATATGACTCATCACTTTTGTCATACATTTTACTTTAGCAGTGAATTTCATGATTGGGTGCAATGTTTAGTTTTTATTTTTGGGGATTTGTTTAGTGAGCCAAATGTGAGGTTCAGAGGCTCTGTATAGAGAACAACATTTTACTTTTAATTTTGCTTTCATGAATATATATATATATATATATATATATATATATAAAATTTATTTTGTGCTGAATAATTAATTAATATGCAAACTTTTTTAAATTTGGCAGTTAAAAATAAATATATATATATATCAACTCAGCCGGATGAGCCCTACATCAAGCTGAAACTTGAGTAACAGTGGTAATATATATTTTTTAAATTATATATACATATGTGCATGTATGCATCTAAACACACATACATACATACATACATACATACATATATATATATATATATATATAATATATATATATATATACATACACACACATATAAATAAATTACATAAAAATGAAACTCAATTGTAGCCCATTTTTATGGCTATTTCGCCCTTGTGATAAATTTTCTGAGCTTGTCAATACTAAAATTTATATACTTGTATGTACATTTGTGTCTGTGTGTGTATATATATATATATATATATATATATATATATATATATATATATATATATATATATATGTATAAGGCAGCAATCCTTCTTTCATGCATGTTTCATTGTATATGACAGACAAGATGCTTTGATTTAAAATATTAATGTTATTGTTTATGTTCCTTTTCTCATTGTTGCTATTAGCTAACTTAGACAGAAAAAGCCAAATATAGAAATCCAACAATTGATTAAGAAATCCATTATTAATAAGCATTTATTTTACATTATTTAATTCTTTAGAGAAAAGCATATGAGAGGATGAATTCTCATGCACTCTCTTGAGGAAATTTTAATAACACCTATTTTGTATCTAAGAGGGCATTCACGAGAGAAATTAAGATGGCAAGAGTTGTTTTTTTTATAAACTGAAGTTGTAAATGTATTATTGCTAAAATCAATAACATCTAAGAAAGGGAATTTAGTTTTTTCACTAATTTCATATGCAAAATTTAGAATGGAATTTTGTTGAAATGTAGTTTTCAGACCTTCAATTTCCTTTTTATTATCAGCTAAAATAAATATATCATCTACATAACAAACATATTCTAGGTTTAATAACTTTAGTAAAAACCTTGTTTTCAACATAAGATATATAATAATTGGGGAAGCACATTCCAAGAGGGTTTCCTATACTTACTCCATTAGTTTATAGTACCATTCTGGCTATAAAAAGGAACTCTAGTGGTGCAAGCGAGCAATAGTTTACTTAAAATATTAGGTTGGATTGATGGAGATGGAATTAAGTTATTTTTATATGTGGAATTAATGATAATAGTTTCTGTGACGGGAACATTAGTAAATAAATTCTCTACATCAAGCAACACAAGAATGCCTTGGTTTGTTTTAAAGAATTAAATAATGGCTAGCTGCAAGGGAGAGGTCATGGAGGGTGACATCTACATGGCATTGAAGAAGGTCGGCAGAGGCAAGTCGCCTGCTCTGGATGGTTTGCCCTATGAATTGTACTTGAGGCTGTTGCACATCTTTGTCCTGATTCTGACTGTCATGTTCAACAACTGGTTCTGCCAGGGGTCCATCTCCGACCAGATCTCCAGAGGTGTGATCATACTGTTGGGAAAGAGCAAGGGTGTCAGGTGGTGATTAGATGACTACAGGCACATAACTCTGCTAAACACTGAGTTAAAGATTTCAAACTTGATGGCATTTTGAATGAAATCCCATCTTGAATAGAAATCAATTATTAAATCAGAGATATGAAACTATGGTGAATTGCAGGCATATTAAGGAATTAACCTTACAATCTTGCTAAACTTTATAACTCAATAATCACTCCTCTTATGTTATATTAGCTTTATATAAACATTTTAATAGGTGCCTTTGAAACAGCATGCACAGCATTGGGACTAACAAATACTCTAAAGAAGACAGTTGTTATGTACCAGCCTGTATCTGCAGAACCCTATCAAAAACCCAACATCTATGTATATGGTCAGACTGAAAGTGGTCAAGAAGTTTGTGTACTTAGGCAGCACATTAAACATGACTGAAACTCTTGATGACAATGTGTGTTTGGGAATAAATGAAGCAAGTGACGCTTTTGGAAAACTGGAGAAATGACTGGAGTCACTGCAGAATCTCCAAATGTTGGACAATTTTGTCTTTATTTTCTCCCAAAACTAAAGCATATATACAAAGTTTAGAACAGCTCATGATCAAACATAATAGACATTCGTTGTCTATTATATCTAACAATATATGTTTGAAGAATGATCTGCTGCCCTAATACACTAAATATATATATATATATATATATATATATATATATATATATATATATATATATATATAGATAGATATAGATATATATATCCATGTAAAATAAGAATGAATAAAGTACAATTCTGATATTCGTAACATACAATTTAAAAGAGGGCTCAATACAAAGTAGAGCAATATAATTTATTTTAGGATATTACTTCAAAAACATGTTGAAAAATGCTACACAACTGCAGCCATGTTTTGATGTGAATCAACGCACCTCATCAGGTATTAGTAATAACAAAGTCAATTACTAACATGTTGATTTGCATCAAAACACAACTGCAATAGTGTACCATTTTTCAATATGTTTTTGATGTAATATCCTAAAATAAATTATATATATATATACATATATATATATACACACAGACACATTGCTTCCATTCTACGTATTCTGACACTGAAAATCCAATTGTAAGTCACAAAGTTTTAATTTTAAGTCTGCTCTGTAAAAATTCATATATTATAAATAAATATTATTATATTAAATATTAGGTGCTTTTTTTTCCAATTTTCATTTGAGTCGTCTATACAACAAGATTCTGTACAGAATCTTTCTAACAATTTTTTTACCGATATATTAGGTTGGTAAAAAATAATGATTGTAATAATGTCGTTTTTTGACATTTTTTAACGTCAAAAAACAACGTTATTACATCATTATTTTGCACCAACCTAATATATATATATATATATATATATATATATATATATATATATATATATATATACACACACACACACACACACACATTGCTTCCATTCTTGCCCCCATCTCCAACTTTTACATATTCTTATATTTCAGAATGACTAATCCTGAGAGACAGTCTTGATAAAATAAAACCATCCTTACTGTCTTGAGTTTCTCTGAACCTTGTCTTTTTAAAGATGGTGACGCTGATGATATAATCCTGATGAAAAAGAGGGATATGCAATATTTTTTTGTTAAGTGCTCTATTAATCGATTGACTGATAAAATCAAGTTATAAAATATCAGCAGACACTCAGTATGGTAATCCAAATCCCAATATATTTATTGCTCTGAATCAGTCTTTTTGCTTCTTATACTCTGCCATAACCAGTGACTCATAAGTCGTGACTGCAGAATTTCCTCGTCCCGCACGATCAGATTTTGAAATCTTAATCTCAGCTTATCTGTTTTTCTCATAAATGGCATTCAGATCTTTGGCAAGTCTTCTATGTCCTTTAAATGAAAAGATTTATTTCTTTTTATATATTCAGTCTCATGCAATTTTGCCAGGCTTAGTGATCTTATGTTAGTGATACTTGAAGAGGATATTTAGAAATAATTGTGTCAATTGCCTTTGATTATAAGCTGGTAACAACAATAATGATGCTTTGAATGTAAACTCTTTTAAATAAGGAAGACTCCATTTTTGTTTTTAGCTTTAGATTAATGAAATTTACTGGATGCTCCCAATTAAATACTGTATCTTAATGTGTAATGCAATTATGCTGACTATTACATGTGCATAATTAATATTTATGAAAGTCTGTATAAATTAAAATTTGATAAAACAAATAAATGTTATGCTCTTAAATTATAGCAGATACATCCTTAAAATTTGATATGACAAATAAATGTTATGCTCTTAAATTATAGCAGATACATCCATAAAATTTGATATGACAAATAAATGTTATGCTCTTAAATTATAGCAAATACATCCTTAAAATTTGATAAAACAAATAAATGTTATGCTCTTAAATTATAGCAGATACATCCTTAAAATTTGATAAAACAAATAAATGTTATGCTCTTAAATTATAGCAAATACATCCTTAAAATTTGATAAAACAAATAAATGTTATGCTCTTAAATTATAGCAGATACATCCTTAAAATTTGATAAAACAAATAAATGTTATGCTCTTAAATTATAGCAGATACATCCTTAAAACATGCTAGCAATCCTTGTGAAAATTTTGTGGTTTTCCTTCTTGAATATTTTGATGAATCATAATTCTTAAGGTAATGATTAAATAAGCCCCTTGTGAATTCTGGGACTATAAAATATACATGGGAATTTTCCTAATGCTTCTTTACATATTCGAGCCTAATGATTTTCTTTTAACAAAATATTACAATAATTAATATGAATGCAAGTAATTATTTAAAGAAGTAAGAGGATACAAAGGAAAAGATTAAAAATTGATAAGGTTTTTCCATTTCACTGAAACAGACATTAAATCCTTGAGAGTGTTATCACCTCCTCTATCTTCTTTCTTTATTTCTTTACCTAAAACCAAACAGTGCCTTTGATGCATTTTTTCTTCCTTCTATCTTCACAGTCAAACAGGAGGCTTACAGCCAGAGAAAAAGCACAGGAAGGCAACCTTACAGCAATGGGAACATTATATTGTATTGTACAATATATTGTGTATTTTATGCCATTATATTGTATTGTACAATATTTTGCCTGCTATATGGCATTATAATCTACATTACATCATCCATATATACTACATATCATCCAAAAGATATATATATATATATATATTACTAGCAGGCTTTGCCCATTTGTTATTGCTTTGCAAAGTAAGATATATTCACTACTTGAAATCTTTTAAACAAAAATTTTAAATGAACATTTCATTCATAAATTGGTTTGTTATATTTAAGGAAAGTTTTACAAATTGTTGAAGGCCAAGTAAAATGCAAATTTCAAACACTTTTCTGCACTATACAAGACGATATTCCTAAACAGAATTATTTTTGATATGAAAATCAAAACAATCTGATAGGGTGGCTTTTAAGCTTGTTTATAATAAAACGTGCACTGTAATTTTGGATACTAAAGGAAAATAACTCCCCTTGAACCATGAAAACAACAATAATGGCTAGTATAATATATTAATATATATATTTTTAACCTCATATAATCTGGCAACCCTAAATCTAAGCTCAACAAAAATCATTTCCTGCACCTTTTCTAGGACTTTTGAATGAGCTATGAATCATTGAAATAAAACCAGTGGGAGCAGAGGAGTTGCTTAGGCACACATACACAAACACACATACACTCTACTTTATATATAAGATGCATTATATTTTATTGTACAATATATTGTGCATTGTTTTTCATTATATTTTATTGTACAATATATTGTGTATTGCTTTTCACTATATTTTATTGTACAATATATTGTGTATTAAAAGATATCAATTACTTTATTGTCTTCTCCTAAATTTTAAATATACACCATGAAAATTCTGTGAATTCTGTTTTTATTCTTTTTACTTAAATAATTCTCATCAAGAATACAGGAACAAATTTTGGTAAAGATTTTCATGAAAAGAATAATTAAGAATCAAAATGATCTTTTCTTTATTAACACGATGATAATGATGATGATGTTTACATTATAAAACATTTTTGGCTCAACTAATTTTACTGTTAGAAACCCTTTTTTATCCAAGAACTTATGATGATATAATTGAATTTATCTAAAGCATGTCTGACCCTATTTGAAATGATCAGTTTATAAGATAATCACACTGCACTATTATTAGTAGGTCCTCAACATTACAAGTCTGTTCTTGATAAGTATCACAAGAAAATACAAAACCTGAGTAGCAATAACATTGACGTTCATATGAGTAATATTGGCTGATCTGGTTTCAGGTCAGTTAGACTATTGAGAAATGACTCAGTGTTTGTTCAATCCCAAAATAATAGCCTTTTTGCTCATGTTCTCTTTCCTTTCTTTACAGAAAAAAAGATATTTGTGTTTGTTCTATAGATTATCCAACAAGCCTTTCTTCAAAAGCAAACATTTTTTTAAATTTTTGTACAAGATCTTAAAAGGAGTGATTATTAATAGTCAATGAAATTTTCTCTCACACTCTGTATGTATGTATGTATTTCTTGTAATTTTCTTCTGAAATGAACTTCACACAATTTTTGATAGAATCTCCTCCTTGTATGAGAATGATTAAACATAATTTAAAAAAATTAATTATCAAAATTAGGTGACAAGATATCTGTTGTCTTTAATAATATTTACTATATATATATATATATATATATATATATATACATATATATCCAATGTGATGAGAATGAAAGTAAGATATAAATTCCAACGTTCACAGCATTAATCCAAAAGAGTGCTCAATACCGATAGTAGAGTGATAATTATTTATTTATTATAATTTTATCATAAAGACAAAACCATTTTACTCACTACAAAGATGCAACTTGGTTTCCATTTTCAATTCTCACCCGTCGAAGTGCAGTTGAAATGCACTGAAACCAAGTTGTATCTTTGTAGTGAGTAAAATGGTTTTGTCTATATGATAAATTATAATAAATAAATAATATATATATATATATATATATATATATATATATGATTATAAGTACTATACTATCTTATGCTTTAAATGTTATAAGGGTAAATAGAAAAAATATTTAGATTTTTCCAGTTTTTGGTATTATTCAGAAAGTAGACGTCAATGAAACAGTATTTGTTACATACCCTTTTGCTGCCTAAATACACAGAATATATATGTGAATGTGTGATAAAAATATAGTTTTAAGATATGCTATGTCTATAAGTAAAAGTTCTCAATTTCATACATAGAGCCCGTGTAAATCTGAGATTGGAAACTGAGGTCAATACCAAGTAGTGGCAGTCTGTTCCATGTCTGGACACAATCTTCAGGCCATGTATGTTTTGTAAAGGATATGTATCAAGTGCCTGCAGCCTTCCCTCTCTAAGCGGATAGTGTGTTTTGGGGCCCTAAAAGTTGTTTGACTTTATATATATATATATATATATATATATATATATATATATATATATATATAAAAAAAATTCTTGAAGCTATCTATATTAACAAATTGAAACCAACCCTTAATAAAATTAATTATGAATATTAGACAAATGTTTACAGTAGATAGTTCAAAATATCTAAGTTTTATCTAATAGTTTTTTTCTATTTTTTTTTTAAAACATGGTCTTTTCAAAACTACATTTACCTCCCCTGATATTTGCATCATGTAATTTAAATTGTACAGTACATAAACTTAGTGTTTTTCACTTCACAGTTAAAAAACAATTTAACTTTCAGATGAACATAACAATTTTGTCTTAGAAAAGAAACAAGACCCTGATGATGACATTGTGCTAATGTCAAAAGTACTTCAAATAAATGAATATATCAACATGGTAATTTTCACTCTTCCTTTAATAAGGATACTAAGAAGCTTGTCCATCAATATGAGAGTATCCTATTGAAAATAAATAGACTTGTCTAAATTATTCAATGAGACATGTCTTAATGAAAACATGCTCCCAAAATATATGCTCTCTCTCTCTCTCTCTCTCTCTCTCTATATATATATATATATATATATATATATATATATTATAAATTTACTAATTTAAAAATATGGTTCCATCACTACACAGTAAAAATTTTTTGTCATTAAAAAAACAGACGACATGCAAAAAACATGTCATCATTTGTTGAACAGGCACCCCTACCCTACCTTAACTTACCTCATTTCCAAAGTAACTCATATTTTGATACAATAGTTGTCAGTGAAAATGAATACTCTACCAGCCCTTTTCAAAATGACTGAATTTCCTCGTATCCTTAGAAACTAATATTAAGAATGTAAGTTCTTATAAAACTCAGTATATCTCAAAATAACTTATTCCAAAATTTGCTTGAAAATGAAACAGTACTAGGGATTTTAATTTAATTCTATAATTAAATTTAAAGTTTTTAGTTTCTGTTTTTGAAGCATGGTAATTCCTGTGTAGCAGTGCAACCATATTTTTAAATTAGTAAATTTATAATATTTATGCTCTGCAGAATTGTATTGAGCAGTTTTTTAAAAATAAAAATAATTAATAAGAACACAAGATTATAAACCTTACTGTTCTTTCACTTTATTTTAATATATATATATTTCTTTTTAAGACATTTTTATGTTTATACATTCTTTTTATAGATACAAATAAGTAAATGCTCTGTTTATAATAAACAGTATTTATAACATTTACCGGCCTGAATGTCCGAGAAATTCTCATAGAAAATATTCATCCTCTGACAGGAATCGAACCTGTATCCTATACGAAACCATCATATAGCCTGACGTGCCTTAACCGATTGAGCCACAGAGGATCATTCAGTTAGCAAGGTCGATTTTACTGCTTTTAAACTACAATTTTCCATGAATCTCTCACGTACGTTCATATCTGCTCAAAGCGTATCCAAATGTAAACAAATAACGTCACACATTATGAAATGGACAAAGTCCGACAGTTATTTTTAAGACATTTTTATGTTTATTCATTTTTTTATAGATGGAAATATTTGTATCTATAAAAAGAATGTATAAGCCTAAAAAATGTCTTAAAAATAATTGTTGGACTCTGTCCATTTCATAATGTGCAACATATATACATATATATATATAGTATATTTGACACTTTTTATAATAAACAACAGTCCTGGTAATCAATACATATTTTGACTAATTCTCTAATGATTTCATCATTTGACAAGTGCCGGTTTACATTTATCAGAAAACAAGAATCCCAGCATGCATCATGCATGCAAGGATCAAGTATATGTGAAATCTAAGACATATAAAACAGTTTGACAGCTGAGACAATTCAATCGTATTTGAACACTCAGGGCTTATAAGAGTGATGACAGCAGATTGTCAGTTCAAAACCAACATCAGGATTTTGTTCACTTTGATTTGAATATCGGTTAATGTATGATATAGCAGTCATATCTGGAAGTGGCTGGCCATCAAGATATGATTACATCCACTTTTATTTATCAGGCCATGTTGTTTCTGAAATGGGGAAAGTACTGTTGTGCTATCATCACAAATCCTTTAGATTGTAGAAGCAAAAGATTAAATATATTTAATATACCTCAATCAAAGTATCTTTTTCAATCAAAATATCTCTGATTTTGTTTTCTTAAATTTTTCATTTTTAAATAATTGTATTTGAAAAGTTATAAATTTCATGAAGGTATGCTTTATATTAATGTTTGATGCATTATTTTTTGCGTATAATTTTTCTTATCTTTTCAAACATTTCTGGACAGAAGAAATATTAAAGATCTAAAATATCTTCTCTGATAAGTAAGAAATAAAAATCATAGTTTTTCCATGTCAGTGATTTTCTAAGGAAATAATTTCTGGAAATCATGAAATATTTTAGAACTGGGTCAAGTTCGTATGTGCAGGAGTTTTTTGAGAGAGAGGGAGAGAGAGCAATAGGGAAGGAAAGTGAAACAAAGTAGGGAAAGAAAAGAGAAAATTACAATAATTTAGAATTAGAGATAAAGAAAAATTGTTAAAGTGTCAGAGAGAGGGGGAAGAATAGATAAAAAATGAAGTTAAAAATAATCAAAAATTGAAAGAAAAACAGGATAGAGACAGTGAGAGAAAGGAAATGACAGAAATAGTGTGAGAAAGGAAAGGATAGAAATAGTGAGAGAAAGGAAAGGATAGAAATAGTGAGAGAAAGGAAAGGATAGAAATAGAGAAAGGAAAGGATAGAAATAGTGAGAGAAAGGAAAGGATAGAAATAGTGAGAGAAAGGAAAGGATAGAAATAGTGAGAGAAAGGAAAGGATAGAAATAGTGAGAGAAAGGAAAGGATAGAAATAGTGAGAGAAAGGAAAGGATAGAAATAGAGAAAGGAAAGGATAGAAATAGTGAGAGAAAGGAAAGGATAGAAATAGAGAAAGGAAAGGATAGAAATAGTGCGAGGGAGGAAAGGATAGAAATAGTGTGAGAAAGGAAAATATAGAAATAGTGAGAGAAAGGAATTGGACAGAAATAGTGAGAGGAAGAACAGGATAGAGATAGTATGGGGAAGGAAAAACAGAATAGTTATACTGAGAGAAAGGAAAAGGTAGACATAGGAGACAGAAGGTAATGATAGAGGAAGGAAAGGACAGATAATAGGAGAAAAGAAAGGACAGTAGGAGAAAGAACAGGATAGAGATAGTGGAGGAAGGAAAAACAGGATTAATATACTGAGAGGAAGGAGAGAGTGATAGGAGGCAGAAGGTAAGGATAGAGGAAAGAAAGGACAAATAGTGTGAGAAAAGAAAGGATAGAAATAATGAGAGGAAGAACAGGATAGCGACAGTAAGGGGGGGAGAAAGGGTAGATATAGTGAGAGAAAGGAATTGATATAAATAGTGAGAGGAAGGAAAAATAGAGATAGAGAGGAAAAAGGGATAGAAATAGTGAAAGGAAGGAAAGGATAGAGGTAGTGGGAGGGAGGAAAGGATAGAGATAAAGAGAAATAGGAAAGGAGAGAGGTAGAGGGTGTAAGGAGAAGATAGAAATAGTAGGAGAAAGGAAAGAAGAAAATAGAACTATAAAGGAAAAAGTCATGTTAAAGAGGAGGCATGGTGGAGTAATGGATAGCAGCTTGGATTGAGGAATCGGAGAGCCGAGTTCAAATTCAAGTCAAATCCATTACATTCACTTATGTGCTAATACCCTTGGGAAAGGTATGAATCCTCTTCTTCTGCCCCCAGCTATGGGTAAATAGCAGGATAGACCACATTCTGTAGCCTTGGATGGCAACTGGTCTACCACAGAAAGAAATGGCAACCTACTGCAGGAAAAAATCTGCCTCGTCAGTCATGTATCAAAAGATACATGATCGCCTACACATAACTGACTGACATATTAGAGAAATTAGTTGCAGGAAGATAAAAATCAGCTCTCTGATTCCTCTATCCGAGCCACTATCCATTACTCCACCATGACTCCTGCTGCTGTGGTTATGTGTTTTATATAATTTCTCATGTGTTCATATAATTTTTTCTTTTCAGAACTTAAATTATATAAAAATTGTCCTAAGGTTTTCCAAGCAGTTTCAACTATAGTTTTAGCCATTATCAAGTATGAATTTTATTTTACTTTTGACTGAATATGTCGATTGTTTTATGTATGTATCTCGAGTTATAGGAATGTTTTATTTTCCAAACACAGTCAGCACATTCTGGCCATGTTCAGAGTTGATATTTTATATCAATATTACATATTATTACACTCAATAATATCAACTACGAACTCGGACAGATTTTTAGTATGAGTATTTCAAGAAAACTTAATACAGAAAATGTGCTCTCCAGATGAAGTATTATGATTACTTATATTATTTACATTATTCAGACTGTTATCCTCATCTTCCTAGCCATATTCACAATGTTTTGGCTATTGTACATGTCAGCCTTCTTCAGGTGATTGTAATTTCAAACCAGGGTAGATTGTTTTAGTTTTGTGTGCCATGGTATTGAACTCATAGTCACTGGATCTAACCAACACCTTTATCCACTTGGCCATGTGTCCTTGAGGACATTTGTGTATGAACTTCTGAGAATTATAAACCTAATGTCTCAGCGTTATTTATTTACCAGTGCTCATATTGCAATTTTTCTGTTATTATTATTGGATATTTTTACCAGTGCTCATATTGCAATTTTTCTGTTATTATTATTGTATATTTTTACCAGAGCTTATATTGCAATTTTTTGTTGTTATTCATTGCTTATCTCTAGCACTCCTTATTATTGGTTCCCATATTGTATTCATTTCTATGCTTGGTCGGCTCAGGAGATTTTTGTGGTCTAGCATATGTGCTGATTCCTTTAGTTTTTGTATTTTTCAGTGATGTTCTCTATTATTTCAATCTCATCCCACAGGTGGCGTTGATCTCCCTTTTCCCTCTATATGTGGTCAGCTATGCCTGATTTTTCTATTTCCCCTCATGTTACTACTTTACGGTGTTCTTGCAGTTTTACCTTAAGCGGGCAGCCTGTTTCTCGTTTATATTTCTTATCACAGTTGCATGGTCTGGCATAAACACAGTCCTTGGTCATGTTCTCCTCTATGGAGGGCCTTACTCAGAAGAGATGTCTGTGAAGTGTTGAGCCACATGCCTGTGAAGTGTTGAAGAGGTATGGCACGTGGAACTAGAACAAAGTGGATGAAATAAAGGGTTTGGTTCAAAATTCTAATCACCTGAAGAAAGCTGGAGAATACAGTGGCCAAAACGTTGTGAATATGGCAGTGAAGATGAGGATAACAGTCTGAATAATGTAAATGATGTAAATAATTTCAATATTTAATTGAAAAAGAAGTGATTTGGGCCCCTCATGAGCACCAAACACAATATCCCATCATCTGCAGTAGTTTTTTTTAAGACCAAGAACAAGATTTGGGAGGTATTTATCATGAAGTAAGGATGAGCTCATCATTGACATTTTGTTGTGCACATCAAAACAGACACACTAGCATTGGTCACTCATTCAAACATGCATACCACAAATATGTGAAAACACAGGATGCCAACCTGAAGACCCTGGATAAGATGCGATGGGTAAATCATAAGGACTTGAGAGAAAAAGATATGAGGATCTATGCAAATGGCCAGCCCTGATGATTATGATGAATCATAAATTAACCTTAAAGAAATTTTATCCAACTCCATGATCACCAAGTGTGCTCACCATAATTTGGACACCACCTTGATTAAAATCCTGGATCCAGCCAAGCATTAGTATCAATCTTTTACTAAACTGAAAATAAACTTTCCGAAACCTCTTTTATAATCATGTACTAAACTATGCTTACTTTGGTACGAGGTCTGAAATTGCTTACAATACTGGGTTTTCCTAATTGGTTACTCATGTCAGTACTGATCAGGTCTGCTTATTGCTTACCTTTGGTTGTCAGTGCTTTAAATGTGATTTTACTGTAAGTCCTCCAAATACTAAGTATAGCTTAGTTTGGGTACAAGACTACAAATATGGGATACACAGTCATCTGTGATACTATCTCTCTAACCCTTACTCTCATATTTAAGACACCCTAAAGCTTTATACACACACATACAATACTCCTCCATCCCAAAAAACAAAGAGAATGTTGAAATGTCCTTGGCCTACCCTACTTCTCAAAGTCAGTGTTTCAATGAGCATGAAGTAGATTTACTTTTAAATTATGAATTATCTATGTAAAATGCCTAATTATCATAATAAAATGTTAAATTATCATAACATATGTAAAATACCTAATGATTATAATAAAATTGACTCATAATAATAAAATGTCTCATTATCATAATATATGTAAAATGCCTTTATCATATATATATATATATATATATATATATATATAAATGCAACTACCACTTCTACTCCAACCGTTCCTTTTCTAACACTTCCCACCTGTAGAACTCCCTTCCATTTACTTGCTTTCCTAATAACTACAATCTTCAAAAATTTAAATGCAACCTCAATCACCATCTTCTGTCTTTTTGACTCCCATTCATATTCTGTCCTTTCCTCACTCCTCTCTATTCTCAGTCTTCTCTTTCACTTTCAATCCCTGTAACCCCTTGTGTACTAGTAGCATTACCAGCTTGCTTGTGTTGAAATAATTCAAAAAATTTAAAAATTACATTTCTTTCTTTTGCAACTTTCCCATCTTTGTAGTGTACTTTGAAGGTAATACCCCTCCTAGAATACTTAGATGTAATACCCCTTCTAGAATACTTAGATGTAATACCCCTCCTAGAATACTTAGATGTAATACCCCTTCTAGAATACTTAGATGTAATACTCCTCCTAGAATACTTAGATGTAATACCCCTTCTAGAATACTTAGATGTAATACCCCTCCTAGAATACTTAGATGTAATACCCCTTCTAGAATATAATACCCCTACTAAAATCAGTTTTGTGTCATGTGTGATACACACTTAGACAATAATGTGTCTTGCGATACATGATTGACGAGGCAGATTTTTTCCCGCGGTAGGTTGCCATTTCTTTCTGCGGTAGACCAGTTGCCATCCAAGGCTATAGAACCTGGACTGTCCTGCTATTTATCCATAGCTGGTGGAGAGAAGAAGAGGATTCATATCTTTCCCAAGGGTATTAGCACATAAGTGAATGTAATGGATTTGACTGGAATTCGAACTCTCCTCTCCAATTCCTTTATACGAGCTGCTATTCATTACTCCACCTTGCCTCCTAATACTTAAATGTAATACTCCTACTACAATATAATACCCCCTACAAGAATACTTGAATATAATACCCCTACTAGAATATCATGCCCCAATGAGAATACTAGAATACTTGAATGTAATACCCCTACTAGAATATCATGCCCCAATGAGAATACTAGAATACTTGAATGTAATACCCCTACTAGAATATCATGCCCCATTGAGAATACTAGAATACTTGAATGTAATAATTTACTAGAATATATTACCCCAATGAGAATACTAGAATACTTGAAATTAATAATTCTACTAGAATATATTACCCCAATGAGAATACTAGAATACTTGAATGTAATACCCCTACTAGAATATATTACCCCAATGAGAATACTAGAATACTTGAATGTAATACCCCTACTAGAATATATTACCCCAATGAGAATGCTAGAATACTTGAATGTAATACCCCTACTAGAATATCATGCCCCAACGAGAATACTAGAATACTTGAATGTAATACCCCTACTAGAATATATTACCCCAATGAGAATACTAGAATACTTGAATGTAATACCCCTACTAGAATATATTACCCCAATGAGAATACTAGAATACTTGAATGTAATACCCCTACTAGAATATCATGCCCCAACGAGAATACTAGAATACTTGAATGTAATACCCCTACTAGAATATATTACCCCAATGAGAATACTAGAATACTTGAAAATATATAAATGAGAATACTTGAATACTTGAATGTAATAATTCTAGAATATATTAACCCCAATGAGAATACTTGAATGTAATACTTGAATATATTACCCCAATGAGAATACTAGAATAGAATATCATGCCCCTAAATGAGAGAATACTAGAATACTTGAATGTAATACCCCTACTAGAATATCATGCCCCAACGAGAATACTAGAATACTTGAATGTAATACCCCTACTAGAATATATTACCCCAATGAGAATACTAGAATACTTGAATGTAATACCCCTACTAGAATATATTACCCCAATGAGAATACTAGAATACTTGAATGTAATACCCCTACTAGAATATCATGCCCCAACGAGAATACTTGAATGTAATACCCCTACTAGAATATATTACCCCAATGAGAATACTAGAATACTTGAATGTAATACCCCTACTAGAATACTAGAATGTAATCTCACTACTAGAAGCGGGTAAACAGTTAAACTGCATAGTCAGTTCCACTGTATACCGTCTTTTAGTAGGAGTATTACATGTTTTTCCTTTAAAACTGAAATTTTCTCATCTTTTTGTAATAGTCATGTTCACTGATATAATCTCTCTCCAATAAAAACTGGTGTGATGCTTATAAACTGGTTGATATGCTGCTATAAAACATCACATTTGAGGGAGTGCAGTAAAGTTCTCAGCCTAACCAAGAAATGCTTCCGAAAAATATTCTGATTTTATTTCATTTAATCAGATTTTGTGGAGTGGGTTAGGTCAAGAACAATCAGCACCCTTGCATATCAAACCAATTAGAAGCAGAAGAATTTCCATCTTTAACAAAGTTCGCATTATGCTTTTTTATTAAAAATTCTGTTTTCTTTTGTTTATCATATTTTAGTTTTGAATTCTTCTTTCTCTGTCTATATTTTAATTATATTTCTGATGAAGGACTCAATCCCAAATGCAATATATTTCCTTGTATTCCCATTAACTTCCATTTTGTTTTTTCTTGTTCATCTCTTTCTAAAATCAACTTATCATTCAATCACTACACTACATCTTAAATAATTAGTTATCTTTAATTTTTCCTAATTTTTAGGTAATTCATGAAGGAATTCATAGAAATATTTACATTATTAATGTTTAAGATATTTCACATAATAAATGTAAAATACACTATACTACATTTCACACTTACAATAAATTTTATAAATTTTATTAGATTTTCCAACTTTTACACTATTAGACAAGTTTACTGAAACATGTCATAACTAAATATTATAATTACAGAATTTTTATTTTAATCATTTCACACTAAGTAAGGCAATAAAGCCACTAAGACAGAAGTAACTACAGAGAATTAAATAAACTGATGAAATCATTTTGGAGAGAGGACAATAAAAGAACAAGTATTAAGAAAACAAAAGATAACAATTGCATTTAAATTTTTGAAGATCAAAGTTGACTGGAAAGCAAGAAGCTGGAAGAGAGTTCCACTAGTGAGAAGTGTGATAGAAGGAACTGTTAGCATAGAACTTACGGTTACATCGAGCCATTTCAACTCTAAAATGATGAAACCTTGCTGCCAATCTAATACTGCACTTAAATTCATAAAGTGTATCTACCATAGAGATATGTTCATAGGAACAATTATCAGGAAAGTATTTATAGAAAAACCACAGGGAAATTATTATAGTGGTAGGAAAGTGACTGTAATGCCAGGTCAGGACCAATAACATTGCAGATTCTTTGGATTTTATCAAGAATCTCTAAATATATAGCAGAATATATATATATATATAAATTTATATTATATAGATATAGTTTAAAAGACCCAGCATCTCTTATCTTCACAGTCAATCTGCTTTTTATGGTTTTTTGCAGTACTGTAACTCTTTGTGTTTACTGCTAACCTACTTGTATAAATAAGCAATAATCAACAGAATACAAACTGATATTCAAGATTTTATAGACCTTATCTTTCTCACTGTTTTATTTCTCTGTTTTAGAATGACATGATTCAAGGGAGACAACCCTAAAAATATTTCCTATATAAGAGTTGTATGAGTAATTTGTACAACATTATTTCATTCTCTCTTTTCTATATTTCATTTTCATTTGCTATTTGATATAAGTATCCTGAAATTTATTTTATATATGTTTTGTTTACATACTTCTTCTGATCTCTACATCTTTACCTAATATTTGAACATCCTCCACCCCCACATAGAATTTTCTTTTTTTGCATTCCTCAGCTATGAGACAAAAACCACACCTCAAAATTCTGTTATTATCTCTGGTTTCATTTTACAACACTCAGCTTAGTGGTTTATATGTAAAACTGAATAGCACAGTACTTATTTTCTTTTGGTCCTGTAATATTTATATAACTTCTTTTATGTAGCATGTCCCTTCAAGATGTGAGCAATCATGGCTCTCCATAATGTCTTATCCTTCATAGCACAAAGTAATTTTTATTTCTTTACTCCCCCCTCTCATTTCTTGACAGCCATTCATTTGTGCAAGATTGTTCAGTATGTTACTCATTGTTTACCCTGGGAGTGTTAAGTTCTTCAAGCCTTCTTTTCTCATTATCTGTACAAAAAAATTTAACTACCTCTTTCTGATTCTAAATGCAACTGTTTTTTTGTTTACATTTCATTTAAAACTTCCTCATTGCTCACATGCTCCATCCATTGTATTCTGAGCATCCTTCTGAAGAACCACATCAATTTTCCTGTTCACCTATGAGGAAATTGTCTGTCATTCACAAGAAGGATTTATATTATATAGCAGTTCAGCATGCTTCTCTTTGTTTCTAAAATATTTTCCTGTTTCTTAATACTTTTGTTATTCGAATGTATCTCCAAATTTTTGTGTCACATTTTTCATAGTTCTTTTTTTTTTTTTTTTTTTTTTTAAGGCTATTCACCCCAAGCAAGGCGGGAGTACCACTATCAAGCAAGGAGTTACAGAGGATTGAGAACAAGAGTAAAGAGGTGTGTTTGAAGAAAGGATACAGAGAAGGACGGGGAACAAGCTCAGGGTGTCAGATGTCGATTGACATTACACTTGAATATTTGAAGATTACAGTCATTGGGGAAGCAAGTAAGGGGAAGGGAATTCCACAGACAGGAAGTGCGAGAGAAGAAGAGATGGTTACATTTAACTGTTTTAACAGTGAAAGGGTGAGACCGAAGTGCCAACCTGGTAGCACATTTAAATTCATGAAGTCCGGGAAACACCGACAGTACCTTGTCAGAACAGTTGCTGTGAAAATATTTGTAGAAGAGACAGAGGGAGGCCACAGCATGTCTGTGGGGTAGCGATTGTAGACTAGATGCTAGATCAGGACCTATCATCTTGCATATTCGTCTCTGGATTTTGTCAAGGACCTCAAGACATACAGCGGGAGCACAAACCATATATGATAGCAATATTCCACGCAAGGACAGATGGTTGATTTATAGATTTGAAGGATGAATTCAGACAAAAAAAAATTTTTGGCATGACACAGAGATCCAACTTTCCTTGTGGTAGATGATGCTATTGATTCAATGTATTTATTCCACCTCATGTTAGTGGACAACATGAGACCGAGCAGGTGTAACAAGGCGCTCTCAAGGAGTTGAGAATCAGTCATTTTGATGGGAGACAGGAAGGAATCTCTGTGGTGGGTAAAGGAGAGCAGTTTTGTTTTGGAGGCATTAAAGTTTACAAGTCATTTCCTGCCCCAGTTAACCACAGATTGGAGGTTCTTTTTGAGATCAGCAGTCAGGTTAGTTTTGTCAATGATATTTGATTTACTATTGAGGCAGGAGTAAATAGAAGTGTCGTCCTCATAGATGCCAACTCGAGAACTGATGACATTGAGAAGGTCATTGAATTAGATCAGGAACAGTGATAGAGCCTTGGGGGACACCAGCGTTCATGAAAAAGGAGCAGGAAGCGAACCCATTTTGGACGACCTTCATTTCATGGTTTGACATGAAATAATCATCCTGTAATACCATAACCCCGAAACTTATGAAGAAGACCATCATGCCAAACCCTATCAAGCACTTCAGAGATGTCTAGAGCCACAGCTCAAGCTTTTCCATTATTGTTGTTAAAATGCTTCCCAGTTAAATTTCTCTACTTGTTTATTTTCACATCTTGTGTTATTCTTTTTGCTAAAAGCAGAATATTTTCTCTTTTTACAGAATATTTTCTCTTTTTACATAATCTTTTTATGATTAGTCCTTTTGCTTTCCTTTACTACTTTGTCTTGAAGTCCTGCAGTTTCCTTTTTGTGTGCTTTCTATCAATATGGTATCATTTATATAACTAAGCCTCATCAGATCGAGACCTTCATATGGATGCCATGCATGGTGCCAAATACATTCAGAAATATCTCACAGATATATATATATATATATATATATACGTATTTTGATATATATATATATAAATTTTTGCTTGAGGATGAAACAGGACTTGATACTTTAACTCAATTGAATTTTAATAATTATATTGAGGTTTTCGGCTCTCGTTTTTGAAACATGAGAACTCTTATGTAGTGAAGGAATCATATTTTTAAAAAAATAATTATAATATATATATAAAGTTATATTTATTCTTATTACTTTCTAATCCTAATTAATAGTTTTCTTGACTTGTATGTCGAGCCTAATCCCGTTATACAAGTTATGAATGTTTCTGATCTGTAGCCTGAATTATGAAAGTAGTGCTAGCAAATTGTTTTTCTAACTTTTTAACCTTTTTACAAATGAAAATAACTCTGTTAACCAATAAGATATTTGGTATGACACTGATTATAATTGCTTTGATATTTCAATGAAAACACTCATGAAGTAGACGCCTGAGCAAAGCATGTTAGTTCTGCAAAGGTTTTCATGCTGTTAAAAATGCAAAGCAACATTCTGATTTGCATACAACAAATACACAGGCATTTCATATCAATAAGAACAACTCTGATGAAAGGTCAAAGTGTATTTAGCAGAGAATAACCAACCTGTCAAAATTTCATGGTACATTAGTAATTTTGGAGTAGAAACAATTTTTCAAATATTTGGTTGAAGTTTCAATATTTCCAAAATAAATAAATTTAACACATGGATTTAATGTATATTTATTTACAAAACTAAGTATAATGTATCTCAGAAAAATAGAGACAAATTCATTCTTTAACAAATGACTAACCTTCTATTGTAAGTGAGAAAATGATTGCTTGTGTTCGTCTTGTGTGGTTTTCGCATGTCCGCATGTTGAGAGCGCCCCTCTTGACTGAGAAAACACTGTTGTTATATAGCTCTCTCAGTCTCAGACCCATGCTGACTATTGGCTAATACCTGCCTAGTATCGTTCATATGCAAAGAGTCAGCGCCACCTACTCTAAGTAGAAGGTCTTCTCTCGACAGCCCATTGTGGAAGGGGACACAACTCCTGGTGCTTACTGCACCACATACAACCAACTCTGAATCTTTTATCAGGCTGACCCAGTTCTCTGTTACACTGTTTCTTTGAGAAATTTGTATTGAGATTAGGGTATGAGTTTGTTTGAAGAGGCATTGGTTAGTATCAGAGTTGTCTCATTTGATGAACTGGGATATTGTGTTGTTTTTTTTTTTTTTAATCATTTCACCCAATAATTTCAAGACAATAAATTCATTAAAACACAGTATTAGATAATATGAGAAAAAAAAAACACTATTAAGTAGAAAGAACAGTAAAATAACAAGAATTAAGGAGACAGAAAATAACAGTTGACATTGCATTTAAATTCAAAGTTAACTGGGAAGCAAGAAGCCGGAAGAGTGTTCCACAAGTGAGAGGTCTGATAGAAGAAACTGTTAGCATAGAACTTACAGTTAACATCTATATTTAGAGATTCTTGATAAAAATCCAAACAATCAGCAATATTATTAGTCCTAACCTTGCATCTCAGCTTCAGTCACTGTCTCACTGCCGTAAAATTGCCTCGCCGTGACTTTTCTATAAATACTTTCATGGTAATTGTTCAGTTGAGCTCTTCACTATGGTACCTAGATTTTGTGAATTTAAGTGTAATAGTAGATTACAATTTGTGCCTTTTTAAATTTATATAACAGTTTTTCAATACAATATGCTTCTTCTGTCCATCTTAGATATTTATGAGTCTACTACTCGTCCATGCCTTGAATATCGCTGCCATATATGGTCCTGTGTTGCTCCTATATATTTGGAGATTCTTAATAAAAATCCAAAGAAGAATCAGCAATATTATTGGTCCTGACCTTGCATCTCAGCTTCAATCACTTTCCCACTGCCGTAAAATTGCCTCGCCGTGACTTTTCTATAAATACTTTCATGCTAATTGTTCAGTTGAGCTCTTCACTATGGCACAGAGACTTTATGAATTTAAGCTCAGTACTAGACTGACAACAAAGTTTCATCAAGTTACAGTAAATGTAAGTTCTGTGCTAGCAGTTTCTTTTCTCACATTTTCCACTTGTGGAACTCTCTTCTGGCTCTGTTATTTCTAAACAATTTTAATCTGCAAAAATCTAAATGTCAGTCACTATCTATTGTTCTCCCTCTTTGGTAATGTTTTAGTTTTCTTATTCCTCCATGTTCACTCACCATTTATGTCTTAGTACCTTACTTAGGGTGAATTCAATTAAAAAAAAATCTGCTTGTGTTCAGCTATTTTGCTAGGTTTTGTAATGTTTTGTTTGAATGCATCTCTGATTTTAATGATAGCTGACAAACTTGCACAATCTGCCATTATCAAATTTTTTATGGAGCATAGTAAATCTGTTACCAAGACTCTTAAAAAACCTTTTCACTTTTTTACCACAAATTCTTTAGTTTCAACACAGGTTTTTCAAGGCCAGTTCAACACTTAAAAGGTTCTGGGTGTCCTATCTCTAAAAAACCCCAAATAAAACCAAAATATTTATAAACTTATTAGTGAGGAGATAATTTTGAAGAATAAATCCACCTTACAAGAGATGATGGTAAACTGGATTTATTTTCAGAAATCACATTTCTGAAATTAATACAACTGAATGTGCCTAAGCACATACCCTAGCAGATGGGTGTGCATAAAAATAAGAGTAGCCAGCTATTTTTTGTATATGTACATATAAAATTAGTAGTAGCCAGCTATTTTATATATATATATATATATATATATATATATATATTAAAATAAAAAAAACAAAACCATAATCCACTTGTCATCTATTGACTTGCCAACCTTGCGTTAACCAGATATTTTTATTAAAATTAAAATTATGTAATAGTCAGTCTCTACCACTACCTAAAGATTGTGTTGTGCATGAAACTCTGAGTTGTGCTACTGGTGAGGGATAATATGCATATTTATGAATATATACTTAACACCAGCACTCTAGGTGCAGTAACTTTATATTAGTCTGTTTCATGCTAAATGCAATTGTTAATTGTCAAACATAGTTTGATGAAACACACTGTCACCTCTGAATGCTGGCATCAATGTCCAATTTTATATATATATATATATATATATATACATAATCTGTGTATTTAGTCTGCAAATGTTCTTCAAAAAATTTCTTATGGAATTTTCTCCTTGTCTGAGAATGATCATTCATAATTTGTATAATTTGATCAGTAAAATTAATCAACAAAAATATTTATCTTTTACAATTTGTAAACAGTGACTATTACAGCTAATAATGCAAGACTCTTCAGTAAAGTGAATTGCATCCTCTCAGTCACTGTGTGTTTATCTAAAAATAAATATGCTAAAATTCACCTTCATCCCTGCTGTGCACTGATGGTTTAGTGGTAGAATCTACGACCGGCACCAATTCACCCGAGTTTCAATCCTAGCAAGAGGCAACTGGATGTTTAGCCACACTAAAGAGCTGTGATACAGTGAAAGTCTGTCTGTGGATGACAATATATATATATATATATATATATATATATATATATATATATATATATATGTATGTATATATATTGTGTGTGTATATATATATATGAAAGTGGAGTATATGAAAACAAATTGCTTTTATTCAATACATGGTTTGTTTAGATATCAATCAATATCATATCAATCATTTATCACACACACACACATATATATATATATAATATTATGATTGATAATGTTATTATATTTAGGCTCAGTTGACTTTGGCCTTGAGGCCTCAGTTTATTTTATATTTTATTTTAAGCCTGAGCTTTTTATTCTTATTATTTGTGTGTGTGAGTATGTATGTATGTATGTATGTATGTATATATATATATATATATATATATATATATATATATGAACACATTCATTATAGTGTAAGGGTTAGTACACTGATTTCACAGATATCTTAATACTGAATTTACTTCTCACTGAGTGTTCCATATGCTAAACAATATGCATTGTGTGTGTGTGTTTATTAAATATAACAGATGAGATGAGTTCATTTTTATCAAAAGTGCAGCTGGTTCGACTCGGTTGAGATCTTAAGAGTAACAACTGAGCAGTATTAAAAATGATGAGATATTCTTAGATATGGACAGTGGGTCAAGAACAATCTGCCTCCATAGATTAAATGAAGAGTTCACTTTGTAGTACTTTGAAGGTTACCTGGATCAAAAGACACCTGCAGATGGCTAGAGGGCACAACAGGTGAAATATTGTGATAATAGCAACAGAGATGAGGACATTAGTTTGAATGCGAATAATGTAAACATTGGTAACTCCTCATCCGAGAAATTCAGGCAGAAAATAAAATGTATTTTCTTCTTTGTTATTTAAGTAATGATTATGCAAAAGTAGGTTTCCTTGAATGTATTTTTCCCATTTTTTCTTCTTATTTAAATAATGATTATGCAAAAGTAGGTTTCCGAGAATGTATTTTTCCCATTTTTTTCTTCTTATTTAAATAATGATTATGCAAAAGTAGGTTTCCGAGAATGTATTTTTCCCATTTTTTTCTTCTTATTTAAATAATGATTATGCAAAAGTAGGTTTCCGAGAATGTATTTTTCCCATTTTTTTCTTCTTATTTAAATAATGATTATGCAAAAGTAGGTTTCCTAAAATGTATTTTTCCCATTTTTTCTTCTTATTTAAGTAATGATTATGCAAAAGTAGGTTTCTTGGAATTTGTTTTTCTCTTTTTTTTTTTCTTGTTTGTTATTCAAATAATGATTATGTGAAAATGGTTTCTAGAAGGTATTTTTCCTGTTTTTTTCATAATGATATATCAATGTTAATTTTATCATGAAAATGCTCTAAAAATTGAACCTCTTACTTAGTTAAATACTGTATCCAGTTTGCTCATTCGTAGTTCTATGAGCATAAAAATAGTAATGTGTAGACTTTCTAAATGTGAAAAGTTTATAATCATTTGATATGGCACAGAAAAACATTGGCAAAGAAAGTAGAAATGACACCAGATTAGAAACATGGACCCACAAACCACAATCATATTTTTTTTTTATACCACTGAGGATTCACCAAGTTCACCGGAAGAGACCCATTAGCGAAAAAAAGAACAAAGTATGCTTATTCAGATTTTGTGTTATCTGTACATCTGATCATGCTTAATGACATTCAAGGAATTGTTTTCTACTTTTTGTAGCTGATGAGAAAATTGTTCTCATTACACCCCATCCGTTATTTTCGAGATTTCTACCAATATTATTACCTCACATCTCCATTACCCCAAATATGCTGCAGAATTTTGGCAGAAGCAGTTCTTTTTTTTTTCTTTCTTTCTCCTCTGTTTTATTTTGTTTTATTACTTTGCCAATGTTTACTATCTTCACATTTCTATATCTTCTTCCCAATCTCTTTATCTATCATTTGCTTTCTTCATCTTTACTCTTTTGGTGATCTGTTTTATTATTTTCCAACATGTGATTTTCATTTGTTTTCTCTAGCACATTTTTTCCTTGTATACCTCATTCTTAATACCTTTTTCCCTTCTCGTTTTATTATCTTTCCATCAATAGACTATATAAAAGCTCAAATTTCTGAATAACTTTTTTCTATTAATTTTGAAGCTAACTGGATTTTTAAAGAGGTTTCAAGTCACTCCAGGTAAAAATCTATATTTTTGGCATTATCATTTTTTGTTTCACCTGGAATTTCATTTGTTAAACTATATTACTTTTATTACTGTCTATAAATTAACATGTCTTCCATCTGGTTCTCCCTCCCTTTCATTTTCCTTCTTTTAATCAATTTCACCCCAAGCAAGGTAATACAGCCACTAAGATGCAAGGGGTTACAGGGTGTGGAGGAATTAAAAATAAAAACATAATTAATGAGTAGAAAGAGAAAAGAGCAATCAGGCAGACAGTAGATAGAAATTGACACTGCATTTAAATTTTTGCAGATTAAAATTGGCTGGAAAGTATAGAGCCAGAAGGGAGTCCAACAAGCAAGAAGTGTGAGAAAAGAAACTGTTACCATAGAATTTACAGTTATATCTAGCCATCTCAACTGTAAATTGATGAGATCTCGCCACCAGTCTAGTATTGCACTTAAATTCATATGGTCTAGGTACCATTGCTAAGAGCTCATCCGAACAATTATCATGAAAGTAATTATAAAAAGGGCACAGAGAGGCAACCTTATTGCAGCAGACAAGCAACTGAAGCTGAGCTGCCAGATCAGGACCAATAATATTGCTGATTCTTCTTTAGATCTTATCTTATTATCTTTCTTTATATTTCTTTCCCCACCACTCTACTCCCTTCTGCCTACTAATTTTCTTTCTTTTCCTTGTCCGGCATTTTTTCTCAGTAACCATTCTGTCTTTTTCACTTCTTTTTTTTGTTTTATAGAGGTAACTCAATTTAGGCCAGGTTCTTTTAGATAAGAATAACCAGTTGATAACATTAAGCAAAATATATAAAATTTCGAACAATTTATATTTATTTGTTGTTTTAAAATAATGAAAAGGAGAAATAACATTCAACACACTCAGACAAAAAGAGAAAAAAATCAGCCTAACACTAATAAATAGTGCATAAATTATTTTTTAATGAAAATGAAAAAATCTGAAATCTGAAACCTCCTGATGAGTGAACTGTACAATTACAAAAATGTTCATCTACAAATCTCTGAAAAATTTTATATTTATATCAATCATATACACCCTTACGCAAATTAATTGAATAATTCAGTTATTATTTCCTTTTTTTTGTATTTTTCCAATGAAACATGACCCAGTTCACATGTTTGTACTTTGTATGTCCATTCCACAAAATCTTTCCTTGCAGATTGACCACAGATTCTCGATTGGATTTAAATCAGGAGAGTTTCCGAGCCAATCAATAGAACTTTGATTTGCTCAGTGTTAAGGCTTGCCATTGTGTTTGTACAGCCTTACAATTTTTGTACGCTTCTTTGGAGTAACATCCATCATGGACAATGTCCATAGGGCAACTAATTGACAGTCGAGACAATAGTGTCTGGGTGTGATGAAAATCTGATGCAATCATGGATGACGCAATATTTTTCAAGGCCAAACAAATTTCATCATACACCCTGAAAACAGATTCATATTACTGAGAAAAAATAGAAATCAATTACACCCTGTCACTCCAGTGGGTCTAAAAATGAGCGTATGTTGAAAGAAAGAAAACTGAAGTGGCAGTTTCAATTAATTTGCACAAAGGTGTGTGTGTGTGTATATATATATATATATATATATATATATATATATGTAGTGGTATATATAATAGCTGATATATATATATACGTAGTGGTATATATAATAGTTGATATATAACACTCAAAAATATTATTAATACCATTATATATATATATATATATATATATATATATATATATATAAATGGTATTAATAATATTTTTTTTGAGTATTATATATCAGCTATTATTAAGATTATTTTGGATAATTCAACACCCAATTTGCTAAGCTTTTATAGGAATCGGTTTATACAAACTGGTAGGATCCTACCACTATATATATATATATATATATATATATATATATATATATATATATATATATATATATATATAATTATTATTTAATTATTATTTTTAATATACCCATATATGAGTAGATGCTCTGTTTATTTAATAAACCATCCTGAATATTCGAGAAATCTTATTCAAAAATTATAAAATCTCCTCTTTAAGTTCCTAATAAAATTTCTCAAATATTTAGGAGAGTAGATGAAAATAAATATACTGTTTAATAAATAAACAGAGCATCTACTCAAATATAGGTATCCATTAAAATATATATATATATATATATATATATATATATGAAAAAGAGTGGAGTTGGACTATTACCAAGAATAATCAAACTCTGCTCCAAAAAGTAGTCACACATCTATGTGACCATGAAACTCCAAAGTCAGCATGATGGAAATACTGCTCAGTTAAGTGAAAAAACTTTTTCCTATTAATTCTATTAACACTATATCTCTATCTTCGATATTGAGCACTCTAACACAAAGCCTGCCTGCCTGCCTGCCTGCCTGCCTTATATGCCTTTCTATCAGCAAACCACTGAAAAAACAGCAATTTTGGCTTCAAAAATAGTTTCCCAAACTAACACTATATATATATATATATATATATATATAAAATTAAGAAAAATTTCAACAAATAACCTTACATTTTAATATTCCAGCTATAAACTTAAATTTATTTTACAGTTGGTTACACTGATCTTCAGATTGGTTTATATATACATATATATATATATATATATATATATATATATTACCATATATATTTTATATATATATATATATATATATATATATATATATATATATATATATATGTATGCATGTATGCACATATATATATATATGCATATATGTATGCACTACTTTATTCTTTCTCACCTGTTTATCTAACTTTGCTCTATGCCTTACTTCTAATTTTTGAGTGAATATCACCAATTTACAAAGTTACCTGTCTAGAAACTGTTTACAACACTTGTGTAATAACCCAGAAAATAATTTAATTGCCAGTGACTAACAAGTTTTCTTACCTGAACCAATCTTTGTTAATTCTGCCATCAATTACACCAAAGAAATTCTCCATTATTGTCACATGACTGGTTTAACATAAATCACTACATCACTCAGTTTCAGGTGATAGCCCAGTGGTTAGTGCATTGAACAAGGAGTTATAGAAATTTTGTTTGATCTTTGGTTTTTCTTATGTCACAAATAATGTCTTGTGAATATTAACTTAATCTTATGAGGTTTACTAGCATTAAAAATGGTTAAAACCGAAATTCATTTTCTTCTACTGTAATCCTTTCTACTGTTATATTCTGCACAAAACAACAAATACTGCAGGTGAGGCAAAAAGAAAAGACAAGAATTGTTAATATAAAATTCTTTGTAGTGCTGAAACAGAGAATGTGAGCAGAATGTCTCTTTGTGGACAAAGGAAGCAACATGGAGGAAGAGTAGTGTTGGTAGGGCCTGGTGTTAATGTGTGTGTTGGGCTGGTTGACCGAAGTGACTGGTGGTGACATTGAGAGCTTGTTGGTGGCAGATTCTTTGAAGCTTGCCCATTTCACTGTGGTTCTGTTTCAGTCGCTTTGAGTGGCATACTTCAAAGCAAATGTGGTGATTCATAAACTCATCTCTTTTATATGTTTTTTTTCTTTGGTGGCAACAATTGTGATTGGCTTCTTTTATATTGTCTTTTATATTCTTTGGGGGTATTTGTTTTGTTGGCCAGGTGTGATGCTCGGAATCCCTGCACAGAGGAAGGATTTTTTTTTTTAGAAATAGAAGTTTGTCATCTTGTGAAGGTAGGAAAAATTGTCTGATTCTAAATTACCAATGTTTCATTTAGGCAATAATCTTCATGT
Source organism: Acanthosepion pharaonis (assembly GCA_903632075.3). Taxonomy (NCBI): domain Eukaryota; kingdom Metazoa; phylum Mollusca; class Cephalopoda; order Sepiida; family Sepiidae; genus Acanthosepion; species Acanthosepion pharaonis. Next base: position 332,153 of record CAHIKZ030004433.1, on the reverse strand, counting down.
GGAGGTAAACATTCTGTAATAACACCTTGCCTCTATATTACATAAAGGTTATTGGGCACCTCGAGGTAGTGTAATGGTTAACAAGCTTGTCTCGCTAGAACTATTACGACTGAGTAGTGAGTTCGATCCTCACTGGGTACCCCATACTTTCGGCCTTGTGCCACATCTGAGCTACATTTGGAAAATCACTACATAAAAGTTATTTTAGGAGGTGCATTTTTTTTTAATCTTTCCACTATTAATTGATTATTATGATACACAGAAATAGCAATAACCAATCATTGTTCTTTTGATCTAGCTAAATTTAAATCAGTTCTAATGCAAGTTTATATTTCAAGCATCATTAGTGAAGGGATATTTGAATTCTTTTTCTATCTTCATAAACAGATGTTAAAATAGAACTGGCAATAAATGAGTAAATAACACAAAATAAAATGTCTCAAAATATCTTTCACTAAAATGATAATTTTTTTCCAGTTATTGAATTAATTATTATTCGAATTGAAATAATATCTGATCAATAAAAATGAAAAATATTTTATTGTCTATCTGATTATACTTAATCAAATAAATAAAATAGATTATGGTAAAATAAATTATGGTAAATGCATAGAACAATTTGGAAAACTTTTTTCTTGACATGCACCACTAATTAAACAGCATCATCAGAAAAATGGATTTTATTTTAATAAAATCTAATTACTGAGATATAAATATTTTTTTATGTGATTCACATACATCATTGGAATGAAGTGACATCATTGACTACTTGATAATAAAGATAGTACAGACAGTTCTCTCATGTGTGCTAGAAGCCTTTAAGTGATCTCTGTGTTTTTTTTGGTCTTGTGGAATAAATACCTCCCCTCTGGTAACACAAATGAACTAAGCAAGATGCCTTAAATAAAGAACTCAAAGTGAGTCAGGGAAGTCTGTTGAAGTCAGTCAGGAGAATTTCTAACAGATGTCAAGGTAAGTAGGTTAAGCAAGACATATTATAACCACTTTGGAGTGAATTATAACAGTTGGGTATCCCTAACAGGTCTCTGCCACATTCATCTTTCATGTGCTATAAGACACTACAATCACATTCTGTCTTGCCAATGTTGGTTTAGTTGAAATAAAATTTATTTTTCTGATGAAGCTGTTTGATCAACAAAAGATGTAAAAAAATAAGAGTTTTCCAAACTGTTTCATATATTTACCATTTGGCCTGATGCTTGTGCAAATTTAAATCAGATTAATTCAACAGGCAGAGCAGAAGGTCCCCTGATGGAATCACTGGCACCATGTCTTTGACTAAGTTTTGCCTTCAAGTTGGAGGACATTGACTGTCTTTTGTCCTGGAGAGGTATGGCCTCTGGCAGGTCCACTTGCTCATGACACTAGCTTTCACCCCTGATATGCGGAAAGGACTAGTCTAGTGCTCAGCTGTGCTGTGACCTCAACAACCACATACGGTCATAGGACTGCTGCTGTTGATGATAATGATGATGATCAACTTATTAAAATGTTCACAAAAGAAAGCTATTCTAATGTTTTTTTTTCTTATCATACTTAAAAAAAAAAAATTTTTCCTGAAATGTAAAATCTGTCTTTTTTTTTTTTTTTTCTAGTGGGGCTTAATTATTTACAAACCTCTGAAAAAGAAATAAAGAAAAAAATCTAAAGTAAAAATATTTACATGTCTGGGGGTAAGGGATCTGTACATATTCTTGTTTACCTGACATTAATACTATCCCTAGGGCCCAAGTTATTTCTAGAGGTACATTTGAACTAACTCAGTATATAAAGATACTAGCAGTATTGCCCGGGGATGTAACAGTAAGAGATAGATCAAGTATCGACCATCATAAAGACTAAAAATTAAAATTGACAAAGATTATTGTTTAAGGTTGACGGACACGCATGACTTAATTAGTTTTTTTTTTTTTTTTTATGAATTGGTCAAACTCAAACAAAAACATTGTTTTCAATTGTTATGAGTCTACTGATTGAATAGAATTTTATTATAAACAATTGTCTTGTAAATGAAATATTTAAAGCATTCTGAATGTAAAAATAAAGAAAAAAGACATTATAAGAAACACTACCTGCCAAAAAAAGTGAAGTTTTGTTGAAATTGGTTGAAAAATGTAGGAAATCCGATCCTATATATAAATGAACACACACACACACACACACACACAAACAACCTGGGTTTTATAATAATTATAACTCGATAGGAGTTGTCCCACTTTCATTCATGCAATAGTGATGCCTCTTAATCATGTTTTCAAATTGATTTTGCGCAAAAACAATTGTGTTTTTCCAATTTTTGGTGCTGTCAGAACCACCGCAAGGTGATTTTATGTAGTCCTGTGAAGTTTTGTTGAAATCGGTTGAAAAATGTAGGAAATCCAATCCAATATATAAACGTACACACACACACACACACACACAAAACCTGGGTTTTATAATAAGTATGATAAAAGTGAGAATTGCAGAAAAACCCTAAAGTAATCTAGAACCTTTCACCTTTTCTGATTCTAATATTGCAAATAAACATTCCTCAACAATTTGACAGCATTTGCATTTTTGCATGATTATTAAAAAAATAACTTTGAAAGAATGTTTTTAGTTTTCTGAAACTGCAAATATAACAGAATTTAACAGTATTAGTATAGTCTTTAAGATTACAAAAAGATAAATTTTAATAACAGTAAAAATAACATAAATACCATTTGATTAAGCAGCTCTGATGACATCTTGAGGTTCTGTTTAAATGTAGTCAGCATTTTTATTTTTTAATCAATTTTACACCAAGCAAGGCAGTAAAGTCTCTAAGATATAAGGGGTTACTGAATGGGAAGGAATTAGAAAACAGAAACATTAGTAACAAGTGAGAATAAAAGAAGAGGAATCAGGAGGACAGTAGATAGTGATTGACATTGCATTTAAATTTTTGAAGATTAAAGATGGCAAGAAAGCATGGAGCCAGAATGGAGTTCCACAAATGAGAAGTGCAAGAAAAGACACTACTAGCATAAAATTTACGGTTACATCTAACAATTTACATTAATTAGACAATTGTCCTCATCTTTGTCACCATATTTATTACAATGTTTTGGCCATTGTATGTTCTGGTTGGAATGTTGAACTGAACCCTTTATTTCGCTCACTGGGGTAGACTGTTCTAGTCACACGTGCCATGTTTAATGGATGTCATTTATCAGTTGTCTCCTGTTAATTCCCATCTGCAAGTTCTCCACTGCCTTAACCGGGTATTGAACTCACACTCTTCTAACCAACGCTTTTATCCACTGTGCTATGTGTCCTTGAGGACATCTGTGTATGATTTTCTGGGTATTATAAACCTAATGTCTCAGCAACCATTTTTTACCAGAGCTCATATTGCAATTTTTTGTTGTTATTGCTTTTCTCTGGCACTCCTTATTACTGGTTCCCATATCATATTCATTTCTATGCTTGGTCAATTCAGGAGATTTTTGTGGCTGATTCCTTAAGTTTACGAATTTTCCAATGATGTTCTTTGTCTATGATCTCGACCTGATCGCATAGAGGGCAGTGATTTCCCTTTTCTCTCCATATGTGGTCATTTATAAAAGGTTCAGGTCAACATTCCAACCACCTGAAGAAGGCTGGAGTGTACAGCGGCCAAAACGTAATAAATATGGTGACAAAGATGAGGACAATAGTCCGAATAATGTAAATAGTGCACATAATACCTCACCTCAGAAATATAGACAGATACTGAAAGGCCAAAACGTTGCAGTAAATATGGCAACAAAGATGAGGACAATAGTCCGAATAATGTAAATAATGTACATAATACCTCATCTCAGAAATATAGACAGATACTGAAAGGACAAAACGTTGTAATAAATATGCCGACAAAGATGTGGACAATAGTGCGAATAATGTAAATAGTGTACATAATACCTCACCTCAGAAATATAGACAGATAATGAAAGGCCAAAACGTTGCAGTAAATATGGCAACAAAGATGAGGACAATAGTCTGAATAATGTAAATAGTGTACATAATACCTCACCTCAGAAATATAGACAGATACAATTAACAATCTCAACTGTAAATTGATGAGACCTCATTGCCAGTCTAGTACTGTGCTTAAATTCATAAAGTCTAGGTACCATAGAAAAGAGCTCATCTAAGCAATTATTATGAAAGTATTTATAGAAAAGGCACAGAGAGGCAACTTTAGGGTGCTGGGAAAAGGACTGAAGCTGAGATCCCAGGTCAGGACTATTAATAATTCTGATTCTTCTTTGGATTTTATCAAGGATTTCTAGATATATATCAGGAGCACTGGACCATATGTGGCAACAATATACTAAGCACAGATGACTTATAGATATATAAGATAGATTATGAAGACAAAAATTGGCTTGCACAACCAGTGACATGCAGAGGTTTGGTGATGCCTGGGGCCAACTATTTGATTCTATGACCCTAAGGATCAAGGTGGGGGGCTGATACTAAGAAAGGGAGACATTTTAAATATGTAAAAACAAAGGAAATCCGAAATAAACATTTTATGCAAATTAAATATTAACCAAATTTTTATTTCTCTATTTGATTGGATGCCCTGGACTGTCACACCCTCTGACCCATCTTCTACACACTACTGTGCATGACATAGTAAACGATGAGATGATAATATTTTAAAATGTACAGTGGACAAAATTCAAGTAAATAAATAAGACTTTTTTTTTATAAAAAAGAAAAAATAATATGAATTTTTTTTTTTTTTTTGTATGACATTTGTAAGAGTGTTATCAGTTTTAAATAAGAGAAACTCTCTTATTTGGTGATATTTATTGCTTTGAGAATGAATTTGAACATTAGGTATAAGGCTCCAGCTTCAAGGTCCAGGATTGTTCAGAACAATTGCCCATTGGATTAAAGAATTAGGGCATGCATTTGGCGGCATTGTAATTATGAGTTCAATCAATAAACAAAGTAGTAAATGTTTCAGACTCAATAGAAACATTACTAGAAATAACTTAGCAGAAATAAAAATGAATTAAATGACAAATTTCTAGATATAGACAAGGCTGGTTTGGTTTGGTTTGCTTTGGTTTGGTTTGTTCCATGGCATATCAATGGGTTATTTAATACTGACAAGATTTTTATTGCTGCTAATATTTTAGGTTTGGTTTGTTTTGTTTTATGGCATATCAACCTCAATCAATTATTTAATGCTGACAAGATTTTTACTGCTGCTAATATTTTTTTTTAAATATATTGTTGGTAATATCTTTATTTAATGGACATAATCAAGTGACAATGAGAACTTTATTTCCCTACAGTTTCTATAAGGAAAAAAAAAACAGTTCATAGTAGAAACCCAACTTTTTGTTGCTTTTACCTTAATTGTTTATATGTGAACATGCACACACCTTAATTGTTTATATGTGAACATGCACACACCTTAATTGTTTATATGTGAACATGCACACACCTTAATTGTTTATATGTGAACATGCACACACCTTAATTGTTTATATGTGAACATGTACACAACTTAATTGTTTATATGTGAACGTGCACACAACTTAATTGTTTATATGTGAACATGCACATAACTTAATTGTTTATATGTAAACATGTACACAATTTAATTGTTTATATGGGAACATGCACACACCTTAATTGTTTATATATGAACATGTATACAACTTAATTGTTTATATGTGAACATGTACACAACTTAATTGATTATATGTGAACATGCACATAACTTAATTGTTTATATGTAAACATGTACACAATTTAATTGTTTATATGGGAACATGCACACACCTTAATTGTTTATATATGAACATGTATACAACTTAATTGTTTATATGTGAACATGTACACAACTTAATTGTTTATATATTAACATGCACATAGCTTAATTGTTTATATGGGAACATGCACACACCTTAATTGTTTATATATGAACATGTACACAACTTAATTGTTTATATGTGGACATGCACACAACTTAATTGTTTATATGTGAACATGCACACACCTTAATTGTTTATATGTGAACATGCACACACCTTAATTGTTTATATTTGAACATGCACACAACTTAATTGTTTATATTTGAACATGCACACAACTTAATTGTTTATATGTGAACATGTACACAACTTAATTGTTTATATGTGAACATGCAAACATCTAACATGCACGATCACATAAACTTTAAATTTCCTAACTGAACATAAGCTTTCTCACTATCAGATATAACTGGATTTTAGCGGGTTTTCCTACCAGCAATATAAAAAATATATATTATGTATGTGAATAGGGAGAGAAAATAATTTTACTCGATTTATTTCTAAATATAGGCTCTTTAAACTTGAAAACTTTAATAAAATGTCCTTGCAATTTCAGGCAAATAAAAATGTCATACCAGGTTCATTACATATTATACAAATCATAAACTGTTAAATTTAAGATTGAAGAGCTATTTAAGGCTGACTTTAAACCAGTTACTTCTTTAAAAATTCTCATCAAAGCAGAGAACCTGGAATGAGTCATCCCAAATACAAAAATCCATTTTATTTTTATTGCCTTTTATGTTGTATGATATTTGACAGCATTTGTTTTTCTGTATTTTGATGATGACCCAGAAAAACGAAAGAAAATAAGCCAAGAGGTAAGCACACTTTATTTGAGATTTTAACCCTGTCAGAACAAAACATATGCATGTATAAAATTTAATACCTAGCTTTTATAAAATAAGCAAAGATATAATGACATATATCTATATAAGCTTCACTGTCTATTTTGCTATACACTACCCAGAGCTGGATTATGACCTTTGGTGGTTAATGTATTTACAGAGCTTCTCCTCAGACAGATCTCATCTGTAATTATATTTTTTACTTGGGATATATTTAAGCATCATTTACATCACTTGAAGTAAACTTATTGCAAATTCTCTAAATAAACTAGAATAGCTATCTTTTGTTTGTCAATAAAAATATTCTTTAAGAAAAACCACTGTTTTACCATTTATTGCAAACCAAATTAGCATAAATTTCAACACAACCATAGTTAAAAAAAACAAACATTTTTTTTATAACCAGCATTATATAAGTTCAGGGGGTCTTAACCTGCAGCATATACTAGCCTAATTGATATTCCAGACTTGACATAACAATTTATTAATTAAAGACTCAACAGGTGCACAAGATATATGGGTCAGTAACACTTGTCAATTAACTCTATGCTTTGTAATCTTCCAAAACTGTCAGCCTTTTAGAGAAAACTAATACTATTTATTTACTTTTTAAAATTTCATTCTGGATAGAATATGCTGAGTCACCCTATTTCCCATTGACCCAAATAACCCTGCTTTCATTGCTTTTATAATGTATTTACTTTCTATTCTCATTTTTTTAAAAAACAATTATAGTTTTTATGCCTCAAATTGATGACAAAGTGATGATGACAAAGTGACTGACTTGAATTTGTTGTTATTCAAAATTCAATATAATACAAGAAAAATGCAATGTTGTCCAAAACAGTTTCTGTCTTATGACAGTCATAAATGCAATTGCCAAGATTTTATAACACTTAACTTTCTTTCTCATTTTCAAAGTACAGGGTGTTTCAAAAAGAATACGCCAAAATCATTACGCTGTTTTTTCAGGTCTATAGCATTGTAGTGGACTGAATCAGTGGTTATTTGATAGAGTAGTTATCAAAGTTTGTTTGGGTGTCAGTTTCACCGCTGTCGTTAGTATAACTTCCGTGCAGCTGAATTGTGGGAAGATCAATCAAAATGGCGACTCCTCAGCAGAAGGCGTTTTGTGCTTGAGTACAGAGCACCCACATGAAACTGTTGAGCATGAAAGAGATTCCCTAAAGTGAACGTCTTCTGTGCTGTGTCTCAAGACAAGGTCTATGGTCCCTTTTTTCTTTGAAGGAAACACCATTACAGGACAAACCTATCTCAAATGCTCCAAAACTGGCTATTCACTTTACTGCAAGCAGATTCGAATGACTTCATTTTTCAGCAAGATGGAGCACCTCAGCGATGATTGGGAAGAGAGGTGCTAAAGACCTTGCTCTCTGTGCTTGGCCTGCCAGATCCCCGGACCTCACTGTGATATTGACTTTTTCTTGTGGGGGTATGTTAAAGACCAACTTTATGTTCCAGCACTTCCAGCAAGTATCGATGACTTGAAAGATCGAATAACAGCTGCAATCAACATGGTGGACCGTGACATGCTGAGGCGCGTTTGGGAGGAATTCTCATATCGGCTTTATGTTGTCCGCGCTGCCGGTGGTTGCCATATTGAGCACTTATAAAACATGAAATGAAACTTGAATGTATATACAACACATGTGTTCATGCTAGAGGTTTGTAATTTTTTTCGTTTTTGACACATCACGTGATGATTTTGGCGTATTCTTTTTGAAACACCCTGTATTTTACATGTAGGTCACTTCTAACATTAATATCTAAAGTTATATATGACAATACATTGACTGACAGACAATGATTTAAGGTCTTTTGGAACACAGCAGGTAGTTTTTTGGGTGGGTGAGATCAACATTAACAGGTGATCATCATTTTAAGGTGAGATCAATGTTGATGGGGTGTAGAGTGAGCTCATTGTCTTCGAGTGAGATCAACATTGATGGTTGAACTGTATGTTCATCATTTTATGGTGAGATCAATGGTGACGGGATAAAGTGTATGATCATCTTGAGATAAGTTAAAGATTAATAGATTAATCACATATTCAGCATTTTTGGTGCACATCTAACTTAAAAAAAATTTTTTTTTGGTCCATTTGAAATTATTTACTTAATGTTTCATTGCAAAAGTCTTGTATTTGTAAAAAAATTTCAGAAAAACTGTTTCCTGATTTTTTAAAATTATTTCACCCAAAGAAGGGTGATAATGCCACTAAGGCATAATGGGTTAATGAGCGTAAAAGCATATAAGAAGACTTTAGTTAGCAAAAAGCACAATAATAGAGCAGTATTCAAGAAGACAGAAGATTGCAATTGATGTTGCATGTAAATTTTGGAAATTTGCATATATTGGGAAGCAAGAAATTGGAATAGAGTGAGAAATACAAGAAAAGAAACTATGCAAATGATTAAAAATTCAAATAATATTAAAATGAACTAATATATATATATATATATATATATATATATATATATATATATATATATATATATATATTAAGCTTTTTCACCCCAAGCAAGGCGGAAAGCCACTAGCACGCAAGGGGTTACAGAGAGTTGGAGCTAGAGCAAATAGGAGTGATAGAAGAAAGGATGAAGAGAAGGATAGGGGATAGATCAAGTCAACTGGAGGTGTCGATTGACATTACATTTGAATAGTTGGAGATTATAGCTATCAGGGAAACAGGAAGAGGGGAGGGAGTTCCACAAGCGAGAGGTGCAAGATATGAAGTTATTGGAGTAGTAGAGATGGCTACATTTAACAGTTTTGACAGTGAAAGGGTATGAGCAAGATGTCAGCCTATAGAATGCTTAAATTCATGAAGTTCGGGAACCAGCGAAAGCAGCTCATCAGAGCAGTTACCATGAAAGTATTTGTAAAAAAGACAGAGAGAGGCGACAGCACATCTGTGAGAGAGTGACTGCAGACGAGATGCCAGATCAGGGCCAATTATGTTGCATATCCGTCTCTGGATCTTATCAAGAACCTTGCGACAAACATATATATATATATATATTGGAGAATGTAATAGAAAAATGCTCCATTGCCATTCCCAAAAAATCATGACAGTTCATAAACAACTAAGAAAAATCTGTGGACAGTCATGATCACCTATATCCCTTAAGGGACATTGTTATACTCTGCTTCAAATTAGATCTCTTTCTGATTCATTCTATATCAAGAAACAAAAATTAAAAAGTCTCTCTCTGCACAAGGGTTCTGATATCACATCTGGTTCACAAACAACCCCTGCCAAATATAAAATACAATTTAAAAGGAGCACTTCAAGAACATTGCTTTTAAACAAAACCATGACAAAAAACACTGAGTCATGTAACCACTTTGTCTGCATTTAAGAAAACTTATCACAATATTGAAAGCAATTAGTAAGCAAGCAGGTAGGTTTTCACCATCACCACCAATGACCTTGAACAAGTGACCCAAAAGAAGCGTCAACTTCAGGCCTTACTGACTCTCCCTATCCTCCATGTTGCTTCCCTCACCCACAAACAGACATTCCACTTTGATTCTCTATATCAGCAATACAAAAAAAAATTATTTTAACAATTCCTTTCTTTCAACCTCACCAGTAGTACTTTGCTCTCTCATGCATATATGCGCTTATAATTACATGAAATTAATTTTACAAAAGTATGGATAAATCATCAGTTGGGTATTATAGGTTCTTACTTAAACATTCCTTGCTTAATTATTGTCAAGCAATACATACTGTAAAATATAGTATATACTGGCATATTATCTGTGAAAATAACAACATTGTTTATTTAGGGATTGACACTCCTGTCTAGGGCCCAAGAGTCATTACACAACCTTCTGTACAGGATCAGTATAGTATCTGTGTGTTCTGCTAATGATCACATTGTTAGTCTCTAGCACTTCTGTCAAGGATTAGTGTAGTACATAACACTCCACTAAGTCCCATAATCTCACAAATCCCAACACCTATATATCAATTAGCAAAAACCTTAAATTAACTGATGCTTCCATACTTACTCAGTAAATATAGCATTTGGTCCACTAACAAATTCCTTGACGTACTACAGTCTAGCAAAACAAATAACAGCATCCTAGCCTCCCTAGATGTAGAATCCTTATTTTCTAGTGTCCGAGTAAAAGAAACTATCAACATTGTCAGACAGAATGTATAAAATCACCCCTCCTTCACACCTCTTAAAATTAGACTAACTATTCAGCAAAAGATTTTACTATCCTGCACAGCATAAGTACCATTTTAGGGCCACTATGTCAACATTTATGCACAAACTGATAGCATAGTGATGGGTTTGGCCTTTGGACCGACTTTATCTAATTTCAATATGTCATGTGAAAAAAAAATTTCTTCAATTGTTCCACCAATTTTGATGATATATTCTTTTTAGCAAACATCTTTAGAATAAATGAAAAAAATGAAAGAAACCTTTAAAAATTATGCTGTCATATATATATATATATATAGAGAGAGAGAGAGAGATTCTTACTTGACTATTCATACATACAGGTCAATATATATACCTATATATATATATATATATATATATATATATATATATATATATATATATATATATAAGGTATGGTGGAGTAGTGGATAGCAGCTCGGATTGAGGAATCGGAGAGCTGAGTTTGAATTCAGTTGAATCCATTACATTCACTTACGTACTATTACCCTTGGGAAAGGTATTAATCCCCTTCTTCTCCCTCCAGCTATTGGTAAATAGCAGGACAGACTGGGTTCTATAGCCTTGGATGGCAACTGGTCTAGGAGAAGGAAAACTCTGAATTCAAAACTTGCAGAGGTTCGTTTGGGGACCTTGTGGCACATAGTGCACCAAATCTCTGTATTCAGCCCTTCAAAAAGTGTGGTTGGTTCTGTAAAAAGCCTTCATCACTATAATCAAATCATATGTGCTGGTGTCTGGGCTGTCAGTTCTGAGGAACTGAGCTGCTTGACACTCATACATCGAATACAATGAGAGAGTCCACTATATATATATATATATATATATATATATATATATATATTATAATTCCCACTCAATAGCTCCAAGAATAATTCAAAACACAACCATTACTGCCCACCAAAATAATCATTAGCATAATACAATAGACTACCCACAATGCATCACTGACCTGTGTGTATGAATAGTCAAACAAGAACATAACGAATATGACCTGATGATTGTGCTTAGCATGAAGGAGACTTCAATGTGCATGTTTATATTTACATATGCTCTATCCCTGGTATCAAGCACATTAATCCATAAATATAGCATACCTTAAAACTATATTTTATCACACATATATATATATATAGGAAAGAGAAAGAATAAATTAAACTTATTGGTATTGAAATAAAATCAATCACTAATAATAAAATATTAATGTAATTTAATATAATAAAATATTATATATAAGTATATATACATATAAATATATAGATTTAATAGGCCGGTTAATGAAATTTGGGGAATAAAAAGACAACAAAATTATAAAAGTATGGGCAATAAGATTGATGATATTTATTTTATATTAGTCATTTGACTAAATTGAAGCACAAAAAGAAAGATTTTAAAGTTAGAATTTTTGGACATGCCTGTGTACTTTTTCAATGAGATGAGGAGTAAACAAAGAAGCAGTACTTATTAGTTGTTACTAATCTACTTTTTGTATGAATGATTCATTGTAATATAAATTGAACTGCCCCACATATTTGATTTAAAAGAACTGATCTGACATGCAAATTTTCGGGATAAAAACTGAGACATTACTCTATATATTGACCATTTTAATTCATGCTACATTGACTGATAAACTCCTACAACAAAAAATTCTCAAATTGCCATATTAGTAAAAAAACACACTCTCTTAAATTTTCAAAAAAATTCAACCTTAGTGTTGCGACTGCACACTCCCAAAGTTTGTGTTCGTTATCAATAACACATTTAAATAAAAAAAAAAACATATTTCGATTCATATTATATTTTTTCGTCTTGGATGCTACTTGAATTTTACCAAAAACAAAATAATTTCCATGCCTGAAGATGACTGAATGTACAGTTCAAAGTACTTGCATATAAAAGAAAGACCTTATACAGCTTATAATTTCTAAAAACAAGGATCATAACATTCATCGAGTGATTTGTAGGTTAATGCACATTTAAAATTTTGTTTGCGAGGGGATTTCACCATTTTATATCATTAACTTTACTAATCTACTTTTTGTATGAATGCATTGTAATACATATATATATATATATATATATATATATATATATATATATATATATATATATATATCAGTTTATCTATGCATCTACCTAGATAGATAGATAGATAGATAGATAGAGTTTGCGTCTTAAATATGGATAATTCTATTATTTATTAACAATCAATCTACCGAATAGAATCTTTACAGACAAACCATTTTTGTCGACATTCCACCTGAAACTTCTAACGTATCAAATCAGTCTGAGCATTTGCATCTTAAATAAGCCACAAGCAAACAATAATACGTGCAGAGATTGAAAAACCAGAGAAGCTTACTTCAGTGAATAACCAAAAACATCAGCTTATACATTTATATACCTACTTACATATGCTGCACACTAATGCCAGAAGGCATAGCTGAGTCAAATTGTAGCAAAAATATTCAAGTTGCTCATGCGAACTTAAAGGAGTGGCTCTCGTGATTGAATTACAATTTGTAGTAATTATAGATTTCTTGTCTGTAAGCATCCAGCATTTTTATTGTCTCCCTTTCTTCATATGTTCTATTAAATATATTTATCAGAAGAACTGGTGTAATTTTATTGATTCACAAATCTTTCTTTATTATATATTAGTTTCAAAGAATTGTGTGATTGTCAGTGCTTAATTGCTTCAGAATTCTAATAAAAATATTTTCTTTTATTTTATAAATGTGAAGAATACTATGGACTGAAAATATTTGTCCTCCGACAGGATTTGAACCTGTATCCTATACGGAACTGTCATTTAGCTTGATGTGCCTTTACCGATTTGGCCACAAAGGAGTGTTCGGTTAGCAAGGTCGAAGTTACTGTATTGTATTTACTGTGAAATTTCTCGGACATTCAGGACGGTAAATGTTGTTTAATACTGTTTATTATAAACAGATCATTTACTTAAATATTTGTATCTATAAAAAGAATGTATAAACATAAAAAATGTCTTAAAATAATTGTCGGACTTTGTCCATTTCATATATATATATATATATATATATATATATTTAATAGATATGTATATTTCATATATTTTCACATATATTTCATATATTTTTGCATGTATTCCATATATTTTTATATATTTTCATCTAGTGGTACCAACAATAAGTTTATTTACTGTGATACTTTCAGTGTAAAAAAAAAATTACCAATATCAGTTGAAGCTATAAATCAACTCATAAAACCTTTTTATTGCCTAAGTTGGCTATTATAAAATTGCCATTTGAAGTCAAATTTCATGACTGACCTCTGGCTGTCAACGTGTTAACTGAGAAATAAATGAATAACTATTGATAATACTTGAACTTATATCTCAGGAGTCTGTCTTTTATTGACATTGCTTAATAGAACAAAAACTCATTTCTTTAGACACAACTGTTTATCATCAATAAGTACAAAAATTCACAATATTTATTTCAACTGACTTAAAGCTTCACAATTCTAACACTCCCCATGGTCAAGATGTCAAGATAAGAATTTACTTCTATATTTCTGAGATGAGATATTATGTACACTATTTACATTATTCGGACTATTGTCCTCATCTTTGTTGTCATATTTATTGCAATGTTTCGTCCCTTCAGTATCTGTCTATATTTCTGAGATGAGGTATTATGTACACTATTTACATTATTCAGACTATTTTGTCCTCATCTTTGCTGCCATATTTATTACAACATTTCAGCCCTTCAGTATCTGTCTACATTTCTGAGATGAGGTATTATGTACACTATTTACATTATTCGGACTATTGTCCTCATCTTTGTCGCCATATTTATTACAATGTTTCGGCCATTGTACCCAAAGTGTGTGAGTTCAATACCCGATTAAGGCAGTGGAGAACTTGGAGAGGGAAATTAACAGGAGATAACTGATAACAGACATCCGTTAAACATGGCATGTGGAACTAGAACAGTCTACCCCAGTGATCGAAATAAAGGGTTCAGTTCGACATTCCAACCACCTGAAGAAGGCCGAAGCGTACAACGGCCGAAACGTTGTGACAAATATGGCGACAAAGATGAGGACAATAGTCTGACTAATGTAAATACAGCAAACATTAATGTTGTCTATGTACAAGAGGTGTGTCGACTTGGTAGCAATTTCATTGCACATTTGGGATTCGATTTATTTTGGACTGCCTACAAATAGAAAAGTCAATATGAAGTTGAAATTACAATATGCAAATCACCATTATTTTGAAAAATTTTTGGGCCAAGAGAGAAAAAATGACACTCACTGTGTTACTGGCCCTAAGAACCTACTGATATATTTTTTTAATGGACTATGATTGGATGGTTCAAAGGTGAACCACCCTCCTTTGTAGGGGAAGGGAGAACTGGGATAAAACCTTAGCAGCAGTTGGAAACGAGACCACTTAAAGAAAAGGTTTGTTTTTCTCTCTCCCTGCTGAAAAGGCAGGCAGCGTTTTCCCATAAGTGAAGGATGCATGGGTAACAAAGTTGCTGAGGGCAAGTTTCCCCTTCAGAGAAAGTTTTGAGAAGTCCTCTTGAAGAAGCCTCAGAAAAGAAAGTTTGAAAAGAAGTCCGTAAGTGGAATTTGGAGCTAAAGTTGTTTGTGAAGAAGAAGCAAACATGTGCATTTTCAAAAAGTGCTTTAGCACGTGTTTAAGTAAATTTTCACCTTCTAGTGGCCGTAAAAGAAAAGCATAATTTCCCGGTGGATGAGAGGAAAATAAGTGAAGAAAGAACGGAGTTTGGTCACCAAGAAGAGAACCTTGTCTACACAAGAAAGAAAAGAAAAAGAATAAAAAGTTTTGAACCTTGAAAGGACTGAAAGTGTACTGTAGAGCTAAGGCTCTTCCCCCCTCTTTTTTATTGTTATTATTGACACAGCAGGTGGGCGCTATTCTTTTTTTCTTTTTTTTGGCTTTTATGTGCATGGTGATTTTTAAGTTTTGTTTTTCTGCTATGTTTTTTACATTGTGTTACTCAGAGAATATGTTATCTCATTCTCAGCAAAAAGGGATGAAATTTTGCAAGAACCCTTATTTAGCTGGTTAGAAATAAATATTTTTCTTTGTAATTGTATCTGATTTGCAATTTTTTCTTTCTTTTCCGTTATTAATTTGGGCAATAGTGAAAATACTGTTGCAGCAGGTTTTATTTCCTGAAAGAAAAGAAAATTTCCACAATTATACACCAATCAGAAAACTGGTGTCTTCTGACATTGTTGTTCATTGTTGTAAGATCCGAGTGATATCAGACCCAAATAAAAAACGTGTGGTTTCAGAAAAAGAAAAATTCTACACAGGTATAAGTAAACTTTGTATATTAAAAAAACCCTCAGAAAACTGTATTAATGGGGATTTTAATGCTACCTTAACCCTAGAACACTAACCATCAATTAAATTTACACCACTACTAACCATGGGTATATCATACCCGATTTTGAAAATATCAAAAAAAAATATTAAATATAAATCGTTATTTGAAATATTTTACATGCAGGCACTTCAAACTTTGTACTTTGAGTTAACATTAATAGGAACTGAATAACATATTATTTAGGTAAGAAAATTAGCTACTGAAAATTGTAATTAAAAATAGGAAAATTTGCGCTGGGTACTATATACCCATGGTTAGTGTTCTACAGTTAAGTGTTTTTAAATGTTACTGCTTCTTTGATAGAAGAAATTACTTTTTGAAATGGAAGCCTCAAACAGCAGTGAAGAACTCTTGTTGAACTTTTGGGAATCAAAAAGATATTCCATTTTTAATGCATGGTTTAACCATCCCATGAAACACTGCAACTATATATCATAGCCCAGAAATTATAACGAAAATGGTTGACTTCAGCATTTCAAACTTTTGGATTAGACAGTTTGTAATAGATGTTAGAGTATACAACTCCTACTTTGAATTTGATTTCAGACTACCTGTAATTAAACTGTCAACACAAGCCAACAAAATAGCTTACTTCTGTCAATATAAACCATGAAAACCACCTAAGTATAACATCCAATTCCTTAAAAATGAAAGAGTAAATTTAGAATCCAGTAATAAGTTAGAGTTCAAATTGATGTCAATAAATCTTGATCAAAACAACATAAAGGAATCAAATAATGTTATCATACCTTCCTTAGCTGAAGAGTATGAAACCATTCTAAGAATACCTACAAGGAAAAAGATACAACTATGGGATGATAATCTTGAGTTTAAAAAAGTGATACATGAAAGAAATATATAGAAGAGGTTAAAAAATGGAAGCCAATATCTCCGGAACATTGGAAATGAAATTAATGAAGCCAACCAGGATAGACAATGTGTTAAAGTGTGGAGAAAAGTGAAAAAAAAAATCACAATAACATCTACAATCAAAACCACCACAGAAGAAATGTCCTGGTCTCAAAAAACACTTTGAATAATATTTCAACCCTGACCACATTAAACTAAAAATGTCTTCCAAAATAGAATCTATATCAAAATAGATCCAATCATTACACTGTTCATCTCCAAACATAAACAACAATGAACCTAGTGATGAGGAAATTATGAAAGCTATTAAAAAACAAAGGAATAAGTGGGGTTTATCACACATTAATGCACTGTGGAAACAAAAAAGTAGTCCCCAAGACCCTCACACATAGAAAGATATCTCAAATTTCCATTATGATGAAAATATTATTGAATATTAACTTGGTCCTCATCATTTTATTAAAGTCAACTCCTCACAACCGAATTTGTTTTTTGTTCTGATAAGGGATGTAATGATGGCATATATGTCATCAAATAACTCAAGGAAATTGCATACCGTTCAAACAGAAAATGATGTACCTGCTATGTTGACCTCATAGCAGCATATGATTACATCAACAGAAACCACCTGAATTCACTGAATATATTAACCTAATAAAGGAACTTTATTGGTTCGCAAAATCTTACATGTCTGGCAAGGACCTCAATATTGAAATATTACAACAAGGAGGAAATGAGGGCCCTAATCTATAATTTTTTTTCCTAGACTGTACCCTGCACATTTACAATTATGGATGTAAAGAGATGGGAACTGATCATTTAAACATTCCATACCACATCCCAAATTAATCTACTAATAGATGACAATAGTTCTGCTTTCGCATCCGAGGTTAATATATTGATGCTGATGAAGACTATGAAGATGACGTAGGTATTCATAGTTAGAATAAGAATTATCTTGAAAGAAAAGAAAATCAACATCCTCTATCAAGTATTTCAAGAAATAAGACTCAAGATAAACCTTTCTAAAATGGAAACTATAATCTGGAATTGGAATGAAAGCAATAATGGTGGCTGCCCTGAATTTATCATAAAAATTCAGGATTCACAGTTAGTAAATACTACACAAGTGTATAGATCAGTTATAAATTATAAGTCATTTGTCAAATCTTATATTTTTATGATGGTTACTTATTTTTGGAAGAGTGTTATTATAGTATTCAAATTTTCTATCAACAGTTTAAAAATTATTATAAATATACCAAACTATTATTTCTTTATAATGAACTTAATGATAAATTTTGTGATTAAAATTTGAAAATATATACTTAAGTTATTGCAATATGTATTAAAATTTTAATAGAAATCTCATGATCATTGCTACAGATGAAAATATGCTTTTCATATCAGCATACTTTAGAAAAGTCACATATAAGTTTTACCATTTTATGTGGACATATTTTGAGGTTATGTATGCAAAATATAAAAGGTGTACACTCTTAGTTATAAACAAAAATAGTGTGACATATTTTCTACATTACAAAGCAATTGGTACTGGTTTATAATGGCTTGTCACTTCTTTCCAAGTACATCCATCTCCAAGAGTGGTTGTCTAATCCCTGTTGCAGATGCATGTTCAGATATATTTTTGTTTCTTTAATACCTGTAGAGCCAACCTGTGGTTTATACTGTAACTATGCTGAATGGTTTGAGTGTGCTAGCCTTGTTCAGACTGTGGATCCCACTAGTTAACATGCAGAAACTGTAATTAAGGTCCACTCAACATAGTTGCAGTATAAACCACAGACAGGGTCTGTGGGTGTTGAACGAACATAAAATGTGCCTGAGCAGGCATCTGCAGTGGGGATTATTCTCTAGCCACCCTAGTAGACTGACATCCTCGGATTCAAGTGGATGTCCACACCATTTAAAAATTAATTTATGCTGAGTGGTTTCTGAATAAAAGTGCTTAATCTGGTGTGATCAGCAGCTGAAAAAGGCCATTATGCTCAAACCCTCAAGATGACTTGTGACTTTGTGTCAGCAAAACCAGAGACAACTTCCAAACTTTTCACTTGTATAGATTACTTATTCTATTTTTCTACAACACCAATTTTACCAAAATATGAATTGGCAAAAGTGTATGAATTCTAACTTAATGGAAATTTGATGATAATCATCATCTTTCCCAAAAATATTCCCATAGAATTCATTTCTTATTCTGTTCACCATTTAAACAGCATTAAGGATGTGTGATTTCCTGTGATGACAATAAAATGTCATGTTTTTCTCACACTATTTACTTCTTTATGATCCACATGAGGCAACAAATTGAGTTAAAAGTCAAAAAATGGCTACTGACATATTAAATTAGTGGTTACCTTGGATTAAAAAGAAAAAAACAATTTGAAAACCATTATTCAAGTATCAGTTCAAACAAACCCTAATATATAGTAAAATACTAATTTGGAGAAAAAAAATAAACAGGAGAGAAGCTACATTAATTACAGCTGTAAGAAAGTGACTGAAAAATGAGATACCTAATCAGGACTGATAGCATTGTATATTCTTTGTATTTTTTTTCAAGAATCTTTAAATATATAGAAGCACCAGACCAGATATGGTAGCAATATTCAATGCATGGACAGATGGTAGACTTATAAATGTGTATGATAGATTCTGGCAAGAAAAATTGTCTGGCATCACACAGTGAACCAATTTTTCTAACAGCAGACCTAGCAATTAATTCAATATAATTATTCCACTTCATGTCAGTCAAAAATGTTAGCCTGAGAAGAGGCAATGAGTCACTTTCCTGAGGGTTAGAATCAACTATGTTGATGTAAGTTTCTCTAAGATGATTAAAAGACAGCAGTTTGGTTTTGGTGATGTTAAAATTAGGATACCATTTCTTGCCTCAGAAGTTAACAGCAGATTAAAGGTCGTTTTTGAGATCAGCAACCAATTTGATCTTATTGAACCTATCAGACTAAACATTAAGACAGAAATAAATACTGATGTCATTGGCATAGATACCTGTCGAGAACAGATGACTACTAAAATACATTTAAAATTTGAATCAGTTTCAAAATTACAACATTCATCATGTTATTCAAGTTGAAATTTTGGAGTTTGTTTTTAGGATGATATCATTACCATTTCTTAAAAAGAAAATGCTTCTCTGCTATCTTTAAATAAACTCTTGATTTTTATATTATAAACTTCATTCACCATGATGAAACAGAAAGGAAAATAAATTGTATATTTGAAGACAACATTGATGGCAGACAAACAAGCAGGTTTGGTTTGAAAATGGAGATTTTACTCTAGAGGTGAGTCAAGCCTGTAAATCATTGATACTGATTTGAAGTCCGTGTTAGAAGCTGATCCCAAAACCTTGTCTAAGATTTTGCATTCAGCTTTAATGTATTGATTAGAATCCTTTCATGTCATTTAAAACTGGTTTACAAAAGAAAAATAAACTTGATAAATAGGTTTCATTTGAATGAAGAACAACATCAAATGTCTGGCAGTCTTCATAAATTATTCAATAGATGGGAATTGATTCATTTTTGCATTGTCTCATCAGATATGATGAAAAATAGATTTTGTAGCAATAAGCAGAGAAAATCTACACAATGGTTAGATACACATGACTTTTTGCAGCATAAATTTTGAAAATTTAAACAGCATTAGAAGAAAATTTAAATATTAGAGGAAAATAATTTTTGCATTATACAGTAAAACTTTATTTGCCAATTTGTGATATTTCTTAAACTGTATTAGTTGAAGATGGCAAACTTATTCTATTCTGCTATTTACTCACCTATTTCTAAGAGAATATTGTTTTTTAAAACAATGAGTCAACTTTTACATTATTCGGACTGTTATCCTCATCTTCATTGATGTATTCACAATGTTTCGACCATTGTACTCTCTGGCCTTCTTCAGGTGATTGGAATTTTGAACAGTGTATACGGCAATGAAGATGAGGATAATAGTCCGAATAATGTAAATAATCATAATACCTCATCTCAGAAATATAGATAGATAATGAATCCACTTCTGTACAAACAAGGATTTCTCCAATCAAAAACAAAAAAAAAAGCTTTTGATGAATTTATTGATTTTTTGAATGAAGAATTCTTTATAAAGAGAATATTTGTAACTAGTATATCTTGGGAGGTCCCAGAGCAAATAGTGAAACTCCAAACAAAAATCAACAGAACATTTTTATAGCGAAAGGACAATCAATACAACATTAAAAAAAATATATTTTTATAGTAAAATTACCAATAATACATTTTATGATTGACAAAATCTCTTTTATATTCATGCTATTTTTTTCTGAAAGTATTTTATTTTTTGCTGCTCAAAAACTTGGCAAAAGCTGAATATAGATTACCTCTTCTATAGTGAGTGGTAACTGAAGGTTTGATTTAAAAATTAGGTAAAAGTTCTGCAATATTTCATCTGTCATTTACTCTTCTTCCATAATATAATGACCTGCTTGTAAAATTAATCTTTATCAATCATTATCATTCAATTGAACCAACAAGCAAAAAGGGGAAATTACTCCTTCTGAAAGCATTCTAATGCATATTGGATAGAACCACAATTAGAAAACGGTGCAGTGTGGGTGGCTTAATCAAACCAAATAATTGTCAATAATTTTATAAATTTGATTGAATTAATCAACATCAATTAATCAAATAGTTATTTTTATTATAAAATATTGATCTTTGGCTTTGATTGTTATGAAGAAAAGAATTCATTATAACTATAATCATTGTTAAATGATGCAATTTTCAGTTTTGTGAAAAAGCTATTTTTAGATTTATTAAAGGATGAATGCTTAGATAAATGTTTCACAATATGAAAAGAATTTCCTTGTAATTTTTAAATCTTGTTTTTCAGCTCTGAAAAAATACATTATGTTGAATTATCAAGAAATTCATAAAAGCCAAAATTCTTTATAGGAAATATTCTTCTGTTTTGGATTTATTTTCTCTTTTCAACTCTTTTACTTTAACAGTTACATTTTCCAATGTCTTTGCTGCTAAAATGAAGATTCCTATTTAAAATGCATAGGAAAAATCTGATATTTCACCTCATCAAATAACACTAGAAAGTTTTACCAAAGGTTTTAGATATGTACAGGTATGTCAAAATCAAGCAGGTACAAAGTTTTAATGATCTGGGTTGTGTAGTAACAGATCACAGAAAATACAACATAAGAATCTAAAGGAATAGTGAAAGATAACTTCCAGAAACTAAGTAAAGTATTAAAAATCAGAACATTTTTTTCGAAACAAATAAAAGAGTAATGTAATATCTAATCTTCAATATAGCAGTGAATGCTGGACAATCAGTCTCCTCAGAGAAGAAGAAGAAACTGGTAGAGATGTGGTTCTACTGATGAAAGCTAAGAATAACATGAAAATAACATGTGTGCAACAAGGAAGTCTTAAAGAAAATAAGGAGTGTGGTAATAAAATAAGCATATCCCATCGCCCCTCTTGATTGTAACCATCCATCACAATAAAATAGAGTCCATTCTGTGTTGTTATTTATCCATAAGTGGGGGTGGGTGAAAAAATGCATTCATATTTGTTGAAGCTTGGATAAGCATGGAATAATAATAATACAACACAAAATGTACGTAAACAAAATTTATTGAAACAAGGAAAAGGTACACAATATTTACAGTTAGTTTGGTATATTCTTGGGAAGACTTCCTGCAGAATGGGTTGACTAAATAGCAGTCGGGCAGAGTCTCTCGATCGGATCTCTTCTCACTTCCTCTTTCGTCTTCCTGGTACCAACCCATATTTATATGGTCGGTACTCCACTTATGTAAATTAGGTGTATCGTACACAACAATATTGTTGTGGATTAAATAACATCCCACTGCTACTGGTAACACAAATGAACTAGGCAAGACACCTTAAATAAAGAACTCCAAGTGAGTCAGGGAAGTCTGTTGGAGACAGGAGAATTTCTAACAAACATCACGGCAAGTAGCCTAAGCAAGACATAATATTATAGCCACCAGGATTGAGTTATAACAGTTGTGACAAGGAATTGAAACTCATACAGAGTAAGAAAAAACACTTTTTGCTTTGATGCACATGATAGAAGTGACAATGAGAAATTAAAAACATGTTGGTTTCATTTTTTCTCTTTGGTATGTGTAAAAAAAAAAAAAGAGAAAGAAGAAAAAAATAAATATATTCTTCAAATATGGAAGAATTATTAGCTCAAGCAGCAAAAATACAACAACAATAGCAGTTGTTGGAATTCCAGAAACAACAACAAAATTTAATTGAATACGGAAAAAGACAGAAAATTCCTTAAGTTCTTTCACTCCCGATGTGGTGGCAAATCCCATCTGCAGTCTACATCTCACAGATGTACCATGGCTTCCCTCTGCTTTTCTACAAGTACTTTCATGGTAACTGCTTTGACAAGCTACTTTCACTAGTTTCCAACTTGCATGAATTTAAGCATGCTACTACGTTGGCATCTCGATCCCACCCTTACACTGTCAAAACAACTAAATGTAGCCATCTCTTCTACTCCAACAGCTTCTTATCTCACACCTCCCATCAGTGGAACTCCCTTCCTATCATTGCTTCCCTGATAGCTATAACCTTCAAATATTCAAATGTAATGTCAATTGACATCTTCTGATGCTTTGCCCTTGATCCCTGTCCTTCTCTTTATCCTTTTCCCAAACACTCCTCTTTATTCTTACTCTCATTCTCTGTAACTCCTTGCATGCTAGTGGCACTCCTGTCTTGCTTGGGGCGAATTGCTTAAAAAAAAAAAATATCTGAATTCACATACAATTCAGATGATGGAATTACCTCTTCTGCTTATTTTAGAAGATATGAGCAAATTTTCAGAGAAGAATGTAGTGATTGGGGAGACAAGAAAAAAAACAAAGACTTTTGATGAGAAGTTAGCACCAGTAGAACATGAAAAATATTGTAATTTTGTACTACTGAAAAAAAACAAGGAGAAATTTGCTTTGAAGAAACAGTAAATATTCTGTCTAAAAATTTTAGCAAGAAAAGCTTGTTATTCAATACTTGTTGGAAGTGTATGAAAAAAGATGACAAAGATTTTGTCACAGATGCTGGAATCATTAACAAGGAGTGTGAAAGATTCAAATTAAATGACCTGAATTCAGCTATGTTTAAAGGGTAAATTTTTATTCAAGGATTAACAGTGAAAAGAGATACAGAAATACATGTGATGATTCTAATGAAACTTGAATGGAATCAAAAACTAGAATGGCAAGAAATATTGGACAAATGTTAGAGAATCCTAAATCTGAGATATGATACCAAAGAAATTGAAGAAAAAAATGTGCATACATACAAGCTAAAGAAAGATGTAGAAAATGAAAAATTAATCCATGTTTCAGATGTGGAAGGTTACATCTTGAAGTCAACTGTCCTCTTAAGAGTTCAAAGTGTTACAAATGTGGAAAAATAGGATATAAAAAGTCACACTGTCATACTAAAGCAAGGAAAAGTTCTCACAGATAAAAATGCATACACAGCATTGCAATGGAAAAATAATTACAGAAAACCAAAGAAAATTTGTGTATGTGAAAATTAACAATGTGGGTGTAAAAATGCAACTAGACATTGGTAGTGAGATCACAATAATCAACAAAGCCACATGGAAAGCAAACAGAAAACATATATTAAAAAGAACTTCAAAACTTGCACATGACATATTGGGTGAGAAAATATTTTTTCTTGGCAAAATGACTTGTAATGTTTCATTCCATAACAAGTGTGTAAAAGCTAAGGCATATGTGTTAAAAAATGCTACAAACTTATTTGGTACTGACTCAGTGGAATTATTTGAGCTGTGGCATTTACTTATAAATATTCATTGTAAAAATGTAAGTGGACAAGCTACCAGTTTAAAATAAAACAGTGTGAAAATTTAAAGGAAGACTTGATGTAGATAGCATTATATAATATACTAGCAATAGAGCCTGGCATTGCCCGGGGATGTAACAGTAAGAGATAGATCAAATATCGACCATCATAAAGACTGAAAAATAAAATTGACAAAGATTATTGTTTAAGGTTGATGGACACGCATGTCTTAATTAGTTTTTTTTTTTTTTATGAATTAGTCAAACCCAAACTCAAACAAAAACATTGTTTTCAATTGTTATGAGTCTACTGATTGAAAATAATTTTATTATAAACAATTGTCTTGTAAATGGAATTTTTAAAGCATTCTGAATGTAAAAATAAAGAAAAAAGTGTGCAAGACAATAAGAAACACTACCTGCCAGAAAAAAAGCGAAGTTTTGTTGAAATCGGTTGAAAAAATGTAGGAAATCTGATCCCATATATAAATGAACACACACACACACAAACAACCTGGGTTTTATAATAAGTATAACTCGATATGAGTTGTCCCCCTTTCATTCTGGCGACAGAATCATGTTTTATCGTGTTTTCAAATTGATTTTGTGCAAAAACAATTGTGTTTTTTCAATTTTTAGTGCTGTCAGAACCACCGCAAGGTAATTTTATGTAGTCCTGTGAAGTTTTGTTGAAATCAGTTGAAAAATGTAGGAAATCTGATCCAATATATAAACGTACACAGACACACACACACACACACACACACACACACACACACACACACACACACACACACACACACAATATGCGTTTTATAATAAGTAAGATGAACTGGAATTTAAAATAATAATTATCTATATCCGTAATTCTCAAAATGTGTGTGTGTATATGCATGTGTGTGATCAGATGTTGTTTATGCGTTTCCACAGTTTCCGTTTGATTTTGACAAATTCCTTTTGTTTGACAGTTAATTTTTCAGTGCCGGATTTGAGTCCAAATTGTTGGTGACAATGGCTCTCAACTACTTCCTGTCCATTATAACTCTCAGCAATGTTTTACCTTTTTTTATTATCTGTTATTGGATATACATCTTTCATAAAAACTTTAATGAAAGTAAATACTTTAAATTATTACAATAATATTATATATATATCTATAATTCTCAAAATGTATGTGTGTGTGTATGTGTGATCAGATGTTGTTTATGTGTTTCCATAGTTTTCATTCAATTTCGATCACTTTTTTTTATTTGATAGATAATTCTTCAGTGCCAGTTTTGAGTTCAAATTACACATTCCCTTTCTCTTGGCCAAGTGTTCAATCTTTCTCAAGTGAGGTTACCTTTTCCATTGCATAAAGTCTACTATTACAGTTTTAAGGCATTGCTTTCATTGTCATTTATAGCCATTCCCAATTTAAATTTTTTTTATTGTCCTGCCAGTTTTTGCATTGCATTCACCGTAGTAATAAGTAAGCTTGCTTTTTTGTTACTCAACATTTATTTTTCTAACCTTATCTAAAGTTATTCGAGCTTAGTGATCCCTGTAGCTTTACAGCATTCTCTTCTGGTATTTGCTCACACATTACATTTGACAATTCATGGCCTAAGACATGCCACCAAAGTAAGGAACTTGCCTAGGTTGCAAAACTGCTGCTGCCAGGTGTGCCTTGTGAATAAGAGATAATGAATCGTCTTTAGAACATTCAGTTTGCCTGTCTCAAAATGTCTCTCAGAATGCTTCAATCAGAGCCACACAGATCAGCCTAGCTACTGGCTTTCCAGGAGAGCATACCTGAATGTTTCTGCACGTGTGGCTGAAATGATGATCAATGAACGCAATGGCTAAGGCAAAACGCCTCTTCAACAGTTGCTGTGTGTGAGGCTGAAACAAGATTGAGAAAGCAAAAACTGCCCTTTTCAGGGCCAACCGCCCATTCAAATTGTTAAACCCCATCATTTGGGGATGTGCCTCAGTTGCATCCAGTTGTTACTAATATTGATTTTCAGGTGGGCTGACTTTAATCTTAAATTGCTCCAATTGAATGGTAAAAATTTTGAGCCATTATTTATGTAAACAACTTTGAAATTATTGTGAGTATGGCTAGAGATACTCTGCTTGTAAAAAAAATAATAAAGGAACTTTAATATTTTTTTAGGAAGCAGAAATATTTAATTAGAAACAAAGAAAAAAGTACTGAATTTTTACATAATGTCAGTTAGTGAATTCTGGACAATCTCCTCAGAGATGAGTTAGAAACCAGAAGCAACAGAAATGTAGTTCTACAGAAGAATACTAAAAATACCATGCACCTAACATGTGAACAATGACAAAGTTTTAGAGAAAATAGTAACTAAAAGGATACTTATACTTAACATGAGAAAGAGATAGTTGAAATTTCTAGGGTGCATAATGAGAATAGAGGGTTTGGAAAATTTGATACTCATAGGGCAGATTGAAGGTAAGAGGGTCAGAGGAAAACAACACATAACTTACCTAGGAAGATCAAGTAAATTGATGATGGAACAAGGTTTAAGAGAGATAACAAAAAGACAAAATTTATTAAGAGCTACGAAGGACAGGAAATTGTGGAAAGTCATAATCATCTACATCCTGAATAGACATTGCATGTAAAAGAAAAAAATTAATTAAGAATCATGAAAGTGTTATGTACAGTAACTATGTATATAACATTAAATGTTATATGCTATCTGAAGGTTGTATAGCAATTTCTAACAGTTGAGTCAACATATTTAAAAGTACAGGTATACCTTGGGTTACGTCATTTTGAGTTAAGTTGTTCTCGATTATACGTCTTTTGTTAAAGAAATATATGGAAAAATAAAAATCAAGTTTAAGTTATTTTATTCAACTTTATGGCTGTCTGCCATAAATATTGAAGTCATAATACCACTAGAAAAGCATTAAATCACATAAAGTCATGTTACTGTACAATAAATAAGAATAAAAGTACATGTAAGTATGTATGTATGCATGTCTAGCTACTCGTATTCAAGGATACCCATCTACTAGGGTGCATTTATGTTTATTCAACATCCACAGAGCCCACCTGTGGAGTATACTGCAACTATGCTGAGCAGACATTAGTTACAGTTTGTGGGAAAGAAGAGTGTTATCTAGCACAATCAACAATTTGAACAAGGCCAGCATGATGACTTGTGACTTTGTGCTAGCACAGCTATCGACAGCCCCCAAGAATTCTGTCTACCCAATTTCACTCACAAGGCTTAGGTCAACCCGTGGTATGGCTTTCAGGCACTTTTCAGTCTGATAACATCAAGAAGTCTTCTTCCTGACAAATCAACCATGGTGAGATTTGAACATGGGTCTCATGGTCAGAATGCAAGCATTCTAACCACTCAGCCATGTACCCATATAAAAAGTATATAAAATTACATTAAAATACATACACTTTCAATAAATGTTAATATTGTTTGTAAGCTTAAAATAGATTCTTACTGACCATATATCATTAAAAATGCATTTATGATGTAATGGAATAACCTGTCACCCCCATGAGTGACTATACTATAGGTTGTAACTACCTATAAGTATCTGTAAGTCAACAGACTGCAGAGGCTAGCTGCAATCTGTTCCAGCTAAACAGTCAAACTCTCTGTCTTTGGGCAGAGAGGAACCCGAACAAGGCTCTGCTGAAGGGCGGAGTCTCATTCGGGGAGGTGGACTGCCCCTGAACCCTTTCATGCGGGTTCAAAAGGGAATAATTTTGGCCGAGCCCATGGGCTCGGAGAACCCATGTTAAACCAGCCTTGTGCCACATGCAACCCTCGTGGTGGGGGGTAGCTAAATATACTAGCTGTGCTGCTAAACTCTCTGTCTTTGGGCAGAAAGGAACCCGAATAAGACTTTGCCAAAGGGCAGAGTCTCATCCGGGGAGGTAGACAGACCCGAACCCGTTTATGTGGGTTCTATGGAGAATTGGATGACCCATGTTAAACTCAACCTTGTGCCACATCTACCCTCATGGGTGGGGGCTAGTAAATATTGACTAGCTGGGATCTGTTGAGTATGACTCAGACTTACGCAAGAACTACCGACCTCCCAATAGTAGCACTCACTACTGGATTGACTTGCAACGACCTTGTGCATAACTGTTATCTTTATCCTTATTGTACTGGTTTGTTACAATAAACCTTTATTTATTTTATCCACCTTGTTTTTCAAGTATATATTCTTATTAGCACAGAATATAACAATTTATAAATAAAATACAGAACTTGAAATAGTTATTTGTAGTTTAGCTTAGTGACAAGTAAATTCAGAGACATGTACATTGAACTTAAGTTGCCTCTCCTGGCACAAATTACTGGCGTAAGGTGAGGTATACCTGTATATAGTTTGTCTAGAAATGATCCAACCATTTGAATATTTTGAAGTTGTGTGGTTTTGATGTAACTTGGCAAGAATTTGTTTGTCAAATAAATGACAAAGACACTTAGCTAAGAGGGATAGTTAACTCTTCATGGTCTGTAGCTCCATTTTGTTTGTGAAAGGCACAACATTAACACCCACCCATTTCCCTGTTATCTTGTGTCCAAATAAAGAATGGGATTGTTATGGAGATGAGGAAAATACAATTTATAAGTATCGGTGACTTTAATTAACTCTTCATCATATCTTGGCTTCACTGAGTATTGTATTATCGTTCCTGTTAATTATCACTTTATGTATGTCATGATTTTACTTCTAAAACTGTTTTGAGTCATTTCTATATTTATAGAGAAAAAATACTGTATTTTCAGTGTATTAGATAATTATCTTACCCTAAAAATTTGATACCAAAATTAGCTCACATCCTATACACCAGCATTTCTCGATTAGTGCATTAATGCACTCTGGATGGTAGCTAGATGTGCCCCAAATCAACAGAAGAGTAATTTATGAATTTAAAAAAATTTTTTTACCAAAAACATAGCTTCCATGCCTAAGTCAAATCTTTGTCATTTGATATTTTAAACTGGATGATAAGAAGGAGTGGATAATCCTTTCCTTTTTGTCTTCATCAAAGGATTTAAATTGGGCATTATCAGTCTCTCTAAAAAAAAAGAAAGTAGATTCTTCATAAATCCATTTATCTGAAAACTGTCTAGATTAATTATACAATGTAATGTCTTAAAAATATATGCTTATTTCAGGAGACTTCTTTATTATTTTCTTATTTTCAAATTTCATGACAAATTTTCCTTTATTAAAATTTGAAATCAGTCCCAGAGTTTTAGTTATTCCACAAGTTTAATATACAATGTAATGTCTTAAAAATATATACTTATTTCAGGAGACTTCTTTATTATTTTCTTATTTTCAAATTTCATGACAAATTTTCCTTTATTAAAATTTGAAATCAGTCCCAGAGTTTTAGTTATTCCACAAGTTTAATATACAATGTAATGTCTTAAAAATATATGCTTATTTCAGGAGACTTCTTTATTATTTTCCTATTTTCAAATTTCATGACAAATTTTCCCTTATTAAAATTTGAAATCAGTCCCTGTTGTGTCGGAAACCTACCACCCCTCTGGAAGATGAACTTGTCTGTGAACAAAGACTTTAAATAGTGGTATGTCAGTTGACATGGAAGAGAGATAGACAGAGAAGTTTTTAGCTGAGCTAGTTATTGACTACTCAGGCGATTTCTATACCTTTTTACCAACCTATTAAAACCCTTATTATTGTTACGTATTATTTGGTGTTTGTCTCTACTAACCCCAAATCAACATCATAACAGTCCCAGAGTTTTAGTCATTCCACAAGTTTAATATACAATGTAATGTCTTAAAAATATATGCTTATTTCAGGAGACTTCTTTATTATTTTCAAATTTCATGACAAATTTTCCTTTATTAAAATTTGAAATCTGTCCCAGTGTTTTAGTTATTCTACAAATGCACCCTGAAGTGAAAAAAAAAAAAAAAAAAAAGGTTGAGAAACACTTTTCTATATTGAAGGTATAAATATATCAAATGAACAAAATCTAAAGATTCAGCGTAAATAGAAAAAAAAAAAATGAAGAAATGGACAAATGATCATAACAACCTACACATATGCAAATACACACAGACATGCACAAATGCATATGAATGGCACATGAAGGAACAAATATTAGTAAAAGCAAAAATTTATTTTCATATAAATACTACAGAAATGTAATTAACAAACAACTAGATTGATTTTCAGGTTGCAATTTAAGAAATACTTGTCAGATTATTGACTAAATTATAAATTAATCAGAAAAAAACACTTTAGATACAAAAATTACAAAACCCAAAGATTCAAGGACAGCTACATAAAACAATATTTTTTCCCTTTCTTTTTCTTCGCCAAATCACAATCTGTAAATCATGTCATAATGTAAAAAAGAAAGTAGCCAAGGAAAGACTATCAAGAGACACACCTTAGAAAAGAAATGGACACAAATCAATCAATCAAAAAATAGCATCAGGTGTTACTATTTAGTACTGTGTGTGATCACTATAAAAGGGTGCCACTTCATCTCTTTTGTTCTTTTAGTTGGTAAGTCAGTCTTTTGTTCTTTTAGTTGGTAAGTCAGTCTTTTGTTCTTTCAGTTGGTAAGTCAGTCTTTTGTTCTTTGAGTTGGTAAGTCAGTCTTTTGTTCTTTTAGTTGGTAAGTCAGTCTTTTGTTCTTTTAGTTGGTAAGTCAGTCTTTTGTTCTTTGAGTTGGTAAGTCAGTCTTTTGTTCTTTGAGTTGGTAAGTCAGTCTTTTGTTCTTTTAGTTGGTAAGTCAGTCTTTTGTTCTTATAGTTGGTAAGTCAGTCTTGTTCTTTTAGTTGGTAAGTCAGTCTTTTGTTCTTTTAGTTGGTAAGTCAGTCTTTTGTTCTTTTAGTTGGTAAGTCAGTCTTGTAGTGGGCCGTGGCGGTTACGGTTTGTTGTGGGAATGGCGGTTGCCACTTGTTGTTGATAGAAGTCAGACGTAGAAGAAAAAAAATAGGTTCAGATACTCCTGCCGCCGAGCCCAACTTCATAAAAAGGTTGGACTTTGATTAATTCCAAAGAAGAAGGAAAACAAAGCAAACAAAACAAGACCGATAATATATGTATATACAAATATATATTATTAACAAGTTACAATACATGGAAACAGTACAAAGGACGAAGTGTGTGAATATTCTGTATGTGTGCGTGTGTGAATATTCTGTATGTGCGTGCGTGTGTGTGAATATTCTGTGTGTGCGTCGTATGTGTATATTATGCTTAGCGTGTTTCCATGCTATTCCTTGTTAGCGACTACATTTTCGAGGTTGATAGTTGAAATCCTCTAGGAATAAGAGAAATTTACCTCGAGGTGTCAGTGCACAGGCCTGAAAGGAAAAAAAAGATCGGCGAAGGGGTCATTGGCTATTTATAGCCAGGAAAGAGAGACCCTGGTGAAAGGGTTACGAACTGAAGGAGGAGTTAACTCCGACAATCTTTTGTTCTTTTAGTTGGTAAGTCAGTCTTTTGTTCTTTTAGTTGGTAAGTCAGTCTTTTGTTCTTTGAGTTGGTAAGTCAGTCAGTCAGTCGCTGGTATTAAATTCCTCAAAGCAGACCTGAGTTTTACCACATAGAGTGAAATGGATTAAAGTTTCATATCCACTTTTCATGAATTTATTCATTACTCTTTGAACAATGACCCAAAATGAATATGTCTTTATTTCCAATTCACATGTGTTTGTTAATACTAATCTGTTCATTCAGATACTAGCAGCAGCTGTTGCCACTATAAAAAGAAATCAGTGATTATACCATCCAAGGGTATGCAGTACTGACCTTCCCAGATAATTATGACAACTACCACATTCTATGAAAACGTTACAGGGTCAAGCTATTATGTACCAAAAACCTCTAATTCCTAACCAACCATAGTGGATAGATAACCTGATCAACCCCAAATTTCTAGGGTTTTAACAAGATTTTTTTAACTTTATTATTCAGTAATTATTTTTTTGTACAAACTTAAGTTAGTAGTGCCGAAACTTCAGTTAATGGTGCATTATGGGTAGTGAGGTCTATTTCGTTATGCGTAGTGAGGTCTATTTCGTTATGGGTAGTGAGGTCTATTTCGTTATGGGTAGTGAGGTCTATTTCATTATGCGTAGTGAGGTCTGTTGCATTATCTTTTGAGGTCTGTTTATTATCCTTTTACTGGGTTGGTGGTAATGAGTATATTTCGAATTATTCTAGAGATTTATTGAGTAGAAATAATTGTGAATCTGAATGCTGTTACTTGTAATTATTGTTGTTTGTTAACTCTTTACTCATGATTTAGTATTGATTATTTAATTATTCGTTGTTGATTATTCTTATTTTATATACTTTTTGTTAATTTGTTTGTTATTTTGTTCCTTTAATTTGTTCATTTATTTTGACTTTTTTTATTTATTATTTTTTGCGTGGGTTGCTTATCTTATTTGCTTTGTCTAAAGTATGTTACATTGTTTGCATTGTATATAGTATGTGATTTGAATATATATATATATGATACTGGATGGTTACCGCACTGGCTCTGTACATATCTATGTAGCTCTGTGTATGCCATTGTATTAAATGCTTGTTGACCCTACAGGAAAAGTTCATACCCTGTTTGACAGGTTTTGTTTTTAATCCTGCTGGGTGTATAGTCCCTTTCTTTCCCAGAAAAGCCTGGTGGGGCTAACCAATTTAGTCACCAATAACTGACAGTAATGGAATAAACATATTGATTACAATGCTAAACCCAACGCTAGGCCTCAGGTTTAGCCAACATTAACCCTAACTCTTTGACTCTCAACCTCAACTTAAAAAAAAGAAATACATTAATCATTATCTTGAAGCTGAACTGAAAAATTATTTTTTTAGAAAATTATATAGCACTAGCAGTAGAGCCCGGCATTGCCTGGGGATGTAACAATAAGTGATAGATCAAATATCGACCATCATAAAGACTGAAAAATAAAATTGACAAAGATTATTGTTTAAGGTTGATGGACACGCATGTCTTAATTAGTTTTTTTTTTTTATGAATTGGTCAAACTCAAACAAAAACATTGTTTTCAATCGTTATGAGTCTACCGATTGAATAGAATTTTATTATAAACAATTGTCTTCTAAATGGACTTTTTAAAGCATTCTGAATGTAAAATAAAAAAAAAAAAAATGTGCAAGACAATAAAAACACTACCTGCCAAAAAAAAAAACTGAAGTTTTGTTGAAATCGGTTGAAAAATGTAGAAATCCGATCCCATATATAAATGAACACAGACACACAAACAACCTGGGTTTTATAATAAGTATAACTCGATATGAGTTGTCCCCCTTTCATTTTGCAAAAGCGATGTCTCTTAATCGTCTTTTCAAATTGATTTCGTTTTTCCAATTTTTGGCGCTGTCAGAACCAATTTTATGTAGTCCTGTGAAGTTTTGCTGAAATCGGTTGAAAAATGTAGGAAATCCGATCCAATATATAAACGTACAGACACACACACACACACACACACACACACACACACACACACACACATA
>CAHIKZ030004433.1:262500-295000 GCA_903632075.3 Acanthosepion pharaonis | reverse complement strand
CCACATACACACACACACACACACACACACACACACATATATATATATATATATATATATATATATATATATATCTTGTGTATATTTTGGCAGTATGTTTTCATGAAGACATGATTCTGGTAAGCTGCTGGATCATGTAATTTAAAGAAGATTGTCCATGAATATGAGAGGATCCTGTTTAAAATAAGTAAAAAAATTTGTCTAAATTATTCAATGAAACACACACACACACACACATATATATATATATATATATATATATATATATATATATATATATATATATATATATAAAATATTGTCACTATACTTACAATAACATAAATTAAGACAAAGCTATTAATCAGCAGTCCAGAAATTTATTATTAAAATGTTTCTGGTTAGTAACAATAAAATGCTATAGTGAACAATAGTAAATTAATTACCAACATTGTTCGAACTGCACACCTGCTTCAATGCTTTGCTTTTTTTATATAAGTAACTGTGTAGTGACTTTATTATAACACTGCATATATATATATATATATATATATATATATATATATATATATATATATATATATATATTTATTTAAAAAATATGATTCCAACACGCTACATATGTAGCATGTTGGAATCATATTTTAAATAAATAATTATATTTATGCTCTACTTTTGTATCGAGCACTATTTTTTTAAAATAATAACAAAAATACTAAAGAACTTTGGATTATTTGCCTAACGAGTTCTTTCCTATTTTCTATATATTTTTCAGACACACACACACACACACACACATATATATATATATATATATATATATATATAAAGCCACTAAATTAACATCCTGAAATATTAGCAACAAAGGATAGATGATTGGGGACTTATTTTGAACTATCTCCTACTGTTTGTTTGCATAAAGCCAGGCAAAATCTATAACAACTTATGGCTTTAGTTCAATGTGTGGATAGTTAAAAAAGAAAAATAAATAAAAGGAAACCCCAAACCAAAAAGAGAGCGTGGGAAATTAAAACAAATACTTGCTTAGTAAATACATTTAACTGTCTGTAGAATTGCATGAATGTGCTTTTCCACTGCTCCTGTCATATATCTGCATTCAATTTATTGTCATGGTAAATAGTAGTTTAAAACAAGTCTTGCAGGTTTGTATATGTTTGGGATGGAAAGAAAAAAGAATAAAAAAAGGCAGGTTGTGACGCTACTTGTGCTCAAAAAAAGAATAAATATTTCCCTCTTTTAGGTTTTAATAGAAAATGATAAAAAGATCTGTTTATGGAAATATTTATTATTTGAATTATATTGAAAAATTTATTATTTGAATTATATTGAAATATATATTATTTGAAATATTTATTATTTGAAATTTTCATTATTCGAATTATATTGAAATGTTCATTATTTGAATTATATTGAAATATTCATTATTTGAATTATATTGAAATGTTCTTTATTTGAATTGAAATATTTATTTGAATTATATTGAAATATTCATTATTTGAATTATATTGAAATATTTATTATTTGAATTATATTGAAATATTTATTATTTGAATTATATTGAAATATTTATTATTTGAATTATATTGAAATATTCATTATTTGAATTTTATTGAAATATTTATTTGAATTATATTGAAATATTTCAGGTTTCAGTAATAATATTAATAAATCTATTAAGTATTGGTAGCTATGTTATTTTTTCAGCTTGTCTTATTTTTACTTTCTGTTTTTGTTTGCCTTATCAACTTTGTATTTTCTAGTCTCATTCATTTTTATCAATGGATAGTTTAGGTGTTACTGCTGACAAAAAGGCAGTATAAATTATTTTATATTATGTTATAGATAATGATTACATAATCTCCAAGTATTTTAGGCTTAAATCCCAACATATTTTTGGCTTCTATTATCTTTTTCTCAAATTAACAATTTTTTTGATATTTGTTTTTTTTTTATTTATGTACTTTTTCATGATTTGTATTTTGCTTTCTAGTTTTTTTGATTACCTAATATTTTAAATATTTAAAAACTCTTAATTTTTTTGAGCTTCTAAAATACGTAATGTATATAAAGGTTTGCCTATGTACATCGTATATATTCCAAAAGTTGTCATCTCACACACAAATTATTTACATAAAATTAAATTTTCTTGCAACGGTTTACAAGCCAATTTTAAATTTGCTTGTAAAATATCCTTGACACATTTGTAAAAATTCTGTTGTGTTTAATCTGAAAAATCACTTTCTTTAATCCCAACCAAAGTTGCATGAAGAATTTGAACTGATTTATTATGAGAATTAAAATATTACATTTACAGAATTTTTTTTTTTACTGAATTAATTTTAATTTTTTAGTTTATTCAAAAAGCATAAATTATATAAAATCACTCGCAGCTATGCTTGAATTCACACAAATGCTGGAGTTTGGATCAAATCTAGCAGAAAGGTTTAAAAAGTTGAATCCAAAAGTGAATTCCTCTTTTCTCTTAGTAATGAATATAGTGACACAGCAGAATTATTCATATTAAATTGTCCTACCCCACATTACATAATACCACCCACATTTATTCAAACTCCATAATTCCAACACTCTTCTGTGAACCAAATACCTAAAAAATTTAACTCAACTATTTTTACTACTTTTTGACTTATTTAGAATTACGTGATTTGCATGTCAGGAACACTAGAATGAAGCTGATGCAGAAGTTTAAATATCTGGGAAGCATCTTGACAGAGGACGGTAAGTGCGACACTGAGATCCGTAGGCGTATTGGGATGGACAAGGACACATTCCAAAAACTGAGCAGAGTATTGCGTGACAGGAGGATTTCTTTGGTAACAAAAAAAAAAGAATATTGAGCTGTTACATGACATCTGTTCTTCTTCACGGCAGCAAATGTTAGATGATTTCCTCAAAGATGAAGAAGAGACTTGAGGTAACAGAGACGTGGATCTACAGAAGGATGCTAAGGATATCATGGACTGAACATGTGGGCTGGTCTTACAGAGTTTGCAAACAAGGAGAAGGCTTATACTTTTAACATTAGAAAAAGGCAGCTGAAGTTTCTGGGACACATAATGAGGAAGGAGGGCCTGGAGAATCTGATACTCACAGGAAAGTGAGACAAGGGAAAGTAGCACGTGACATCGCTATATTTGAGCAGGTGGATGACAGAACATGATCTGGGGGAGGAAGCAGAGGGAAGGAGCTTTCTAAGAGCTGCAAAGAATAGAGGGAAGTGGAGAGTCATGATCACCTAGGTCCTGAAAGGATATGGCACATAAAAAGACAAGAAGAATTCATGTACATACATTTGTAAGTTGAAGATCAAATGTAGACCAGATATGGATATGAATCTGACAAGATGATAAAATAAAATAAAGAACAAGTAGGAAATGTATCTCAATCTAACATGTTTCATTTTTATTTAAAGTTAATCAGAGATTGAAATAGAAATGAAAAAAGGCAAAGCGACTTAAAGTACTGGTATATTATAATTTTTGGTTAGTTCTCATTGGTCAGATGTATGTCGCATGTATTAATGCAATAGATAAAATATAAATATGTGTGAGAACATTTTGGACGTTAAAGTGTGTAATAGTGTATGTTAGATGGTAACATTAATTCATGTAAGTGTATATGTGTGAGGAATGTCTATAGATGTCACCCCCATGTATGCTGGTGAAATGTTGCAAATAATTTTGTATTTGGCTGGATTTTTATATTCTTGTGCATATGGATGTGTGTGTGGGGAATGTATGTTGTCATCACCTCTGTGTGGGTCAGGGAAATGCAGCAAGATATTGCAATAATCATGCCTTGATTGGATTTATCATTAAAGCATTTCTTGTGTATTTTTTGAAAAAGGTTTGTATATTTTCATTATTTTATGTTTTAGATAGACATTAATTAATGAATAATAAATCTGTAGAAAGGTGGTGATATGATGTAATGTAATGTTTTAAGTGAGTGTTTATAGTTGGTAGTAATGCTATAAATATGTTTTCATAATATTTTCTCTTTAAAGGATTATGTTTTTTTTATTTAATTAGGCTGGCATTAGTGAAATTAAAGTTACATCACACGTCATTTCAATATAAGATGGGATAGTTAGAATATCTGTCTAAATGCAAATCTCTCTTGTGTTTATTGATACAGGTTTTTAGATGACATGATGTCTCCCCACTTAAATGTTTTTGCACTGTATACACTTTATCTGACAAATTCTGGTATTTGAGATGGTGTTTGGTTTATATGTTTGTATATACAAATGATATATATGTTATGAATAATCAAAAGTGATCACCCTTTGTTTTATTACTCTCCTCTTTGAGAGAGGTATTTCTGTTTACTGGGACTATAGAAGGACACAATACGTGAACCTTGTATTCTCAGTTGAATAAAGCTTTCTTAAAACTTACATCCGTGTACTTTTGTCATTACAATATATTTATATGTTTGTAAATACAAATGATTTATTTAACAGGAATACCTGAGTTTTCTCTATTTTTATCTTATTACTCTTTGGGATTCGGATGTTCGGATTTTAAATATAAAAAAACGTGGACAACTGAATTTCCTACAAAGATGAGGACAATAGCTCAATTGTAAATAATGTTTATTACTCATTCCAGAAATTGAATATTCATCTCTGGATTTTGTTGAGGACCTTGAGTTGTACAGCAGGGACACCAGACCATATATGACAGCAATATTCTATGCAAGGACGGATGATTGATTTATAGATTTGAAGGATGGAATCAGATGAGAAAAACATTCTGGCATGACATAGAGAACCAACTTTCCTTGCAGTAGATAAAGCTATTGATTCAATGTATTTATTCCACCTCATATCAGTGGACAGCATGAGCCCAAGCAAGCATAATGAGGCACTCTTGAGGAGTTGGGAATCACCCCATTCTTATTGGAGGCAGGGAGGGTTCTCTGTATTTTTTACTCTTTCTATTTGTTGAGCATTTCTGACAATTAGATTTAACCATAGCCAATTTTTCTACAATCATTGTAACCATTTTAATAGTAATCCTTGAGTGGCTCTCAAGCCTTGTAATGAGTGAATTGTAGTATTAAAGAAAAATAAAGTAAAATTTTAGAAAGAAAATTTTGTTTGTGATAATTTCCCTTTATTTATAGAAAGCTTGAAAAATATTGATTTCTTTGTACTCATTCTTTTACAAATGCTATATTCAAAATTTTAATGTGTCTTTATATTATAAATTTGTTTAAATTTTTCCAGTTTTGAAAATTAGATTAAGAATAGTCATTTATCAAAACATGTTTTAAAACTATTTTAGCCGTTTTTGTTTTTGAATATTCTTATCATTTTCCAGGGTCTGACTTTCAAGTCTAGGACCTGTCATTCTATTTATATTGTAGCAAACCACCAACATTACCTCTGCATTATGCCGGTAAGAAGGAAGTTCTACTCAAACAACTTCTTCCCATGAACCACTGCCCTGTGGAACAGACTCCCAAGAGGATGCTTCCCTGATCACTACAATCTTACCTTTTCAAGTCTGGAGTTAACAGTTATCTTCCCCTTCTATCCATATAAATTACTCGTAAACATCTACCTCAAATGGCATTGTACAGGGTGAACCTAACTATAAAAAAATTCTTTGGTGTTTATATTGAAACATTGGACGAGTGTTACAGCAGCTAGATCAGGCCAAAAATGGAGTACTGTTGCCATATATGGGTAGAAGCTGCACAGTCTTCACTTTCCAGTTTCAATACAGTCCAAAAGTCCCTAAATTATTTTCCACCTGACAACCCCTTTTTTCATAGCTGAAAAGTTGCAGGCCTCTTGTTGCTCTTGCTATTTCTATGGAAAGCATTCAGATGAACTGCATTCTTTAGTTCTACCAGTCCTAACCTAAGATCAGCTATGCCATACCAATTGTAGTGAACCACCTTCATTCGCTTCATATTCCTTTTTTGTGAGATGTAAGTTACACTTGAGCAGCTTCTTTTTGCAAATCACTTCCTTGTGGAACTGAGGTTGCTTGTCTTAAAGCTACAATCTTAACCTGTTCATGTCTAGGGTTAACCGTTATCTTCCACGCATATCTGCATAAGCTGTGCCTGTTACTCAGTAACTCTCCACTTTGACTGGCTCCCCGGCCTTGTACTGGATAGATATCATTGCAAAAATAAAAATAAAGGTAAATTCATAGTTCTGTAGAAAGTAAAACCTTTTGGTAAAATATTTTTGAATGTTTGAACATTCAATAACGTTAACTGGATATTATGTATTACTTGAATAGGGGGAGCTTGTATATATTCTATTTAAAATAGGAGGACACACTTCATTCTATAACCTTTTTGGCAAAATATGTTTGGACATTCTATAGAGTTAACTGTATACTATGTATTACTTGAATACAGAAGATTTTACCAACACAAGATTGACTACAAATCTTAAAGTCTATTCAAGGTTTCTCTTTCTTTTGATTTCCTATTGATATCACCACCATCTTTGTTTTTGATAAAACTATGTGCAAGAAAGAATTATTTTTCTTACAACCAGGCTTCATCAATCTTAATGTGAAGGAACATCATCTATTAACCAACCTAGGAGAAGAAAAATCTGAATTCAAAACTGTATGTAGTTCTGGTGAAGCCCATACTATACAACTAAAAAATGATATTTTGCATTGACTTGATGATTCCAACTAAACAAACTAGTATTGAAGTCTTGTGCAGAACTAAACACACTTTTCAGAAGAACTGAATACTAAGGACTGGTGAATGTAGTGTGCCACAAAGGTTTTGAATTCAAAATTGTCAACCAAGGTTACAGAACCTGTCCTGCTATTTACCCATAGCTGGGAAGATAAAAGATAAAAAGAAAATTTTAAAATTGAGAATTTAAAAGTAAAGAATATCAGTGACCATTTAACCAAATAATCCTCAACACAACTGCATTTTATTACCACTTTCATATTATCAATTTATACTTTTTTATAAACAATGTAGATGGAAAATACTGAATCAGCTTGTCAAAGGATTGTTTGACAGTTGTAATAAAAAACAATAGAAATAAGATGAAAGGAATAAGTGAAAAATGAATAAAAAACAATGTTTAATCTAAAAACATTAAAGATAATATTACTACTAATACTATAAGACTTAAAGAACTAAAGACTATTACATCTGCTATAATTAGGTAAAAGGCAATAGAAAAAAGATGCAAGGAATGAATAAGATGTGAATAAAAGCTGACAGTGTTTCACTTAAGAAATCTGGATAACTCAAGACTATTACTAGTAGGTTTATAGCAATAAAAATGAAAGAAATACTTTTCTAAAATTAATAACAATCAACAATTCTTCATGTAATGAATTCAAAATAAATATTTTTATTTTTGTCATTTACTTTTTCTTTTATTTACTTTTTTAACAAATCATTTCCACCTGCTGATTAAAAAAAAACACGTACTGATAATGACTATGAAGAAACCGTTGCCATGCCTACTCAACTGCAAACCTATTAACTGATACTAGATTCTAGTCTAGTTATGTCTAATTTCTGACACAGTAATACAAGCCAACAAGCAACGTGCAACAGTTAGATACTAAGCTTCCACATCCCAACTCCTTACCAAACTTTATCAGCTGCTTGGATACCAAAGTAGGATACTGTCGATTTGGAGTGCTTTCCCTTGTGAGTCGATGTTGCTTGGGATCTGTAGCCTGAGAATATGGCGCTTACATTTGAAGACAGAAAAATGATAGAATGCGCTGTTATGATTGTGAAGGAGTGGCTACAGTTCTAAGTGAAGTTATTAATAATTTCATTTTTGTAAATAGCTGCATCTAAAATGCCACTTGTGAGTACTTAGATGTAGTTTGTGCAAATTAACTTATTTGGTCTGCATTCAGATATGTATACTGAGCACAATCTGACTTGCATTCATCAGATTTTGCTATAATAGCTGCTCTCATTTCCAAAAAGATATTTACATTACTTATATATTGCACCTTTTACAAGCACCTGAATGTATAAAATACTTAAGTAGCAATATTTGTTAAACTGAGCAAACTTTTGCAAAAGGCTCTCACATATGAATTCCAGCTTTATGCTTCATTCACTTTGTACTAATGCAATGTACTTTGAATAGACTGATTCATGCCTTTTTCAAGGGCATAAGGGCAAAGTACAAACTTTGTACTAATGCCCTTGAAAAAGGCATGAATCAGTCTATTCAAAGTACATTGCATGCCTTTTTCAAGGGCATTAGTGCAAAGTACAAACTTTGTACTAATGCCCTTGAAAAAGGCATGAATCAGTCTATTCCAATTCCAGCTATAGGTTATGTATTTTGTTCACTCTGTCCAAGGCTCAAGAGTCACTCAAGGTAGAGGGTTGCAAATTAGGAGGCACAATTTATGAGGATATGTGACAAAGATAACAGTTGAACCTAGAATTGAGCAGGTTAAGATTGTAGTGATTGGGGAAGCATCCATGAGCATCTTCCCATCACTTCAGAAAATGCTCGAGTGAAACTTACATCTCACCAATGGAATATTAAGAGAATGAGGGGGGGTTCATTACAATGTGTGTGGAATGGCGGATCTTTGCTATGAATGTTAGAACTGGTGGAACTAAGGAGTGTAATTCAGCTGAACATTTTTCCTGAAAATAGCCATGGAGCAGTGAGTGGCTCTTGTGATGTTTCATCTTGTGAAGAAAGGGGTTGTAGGGTAGAAAATAATTCATCAATGGTTGATTCTTGTCTTGGACAGCTGTAATGCTAGATGTAAGACTGATTCTGAATAAAGAACTACAGAAGAGGCAATGGGAAACCAGACCATTATGTTTTCCAAGAATTCATGACAATTCACAGATATTAAAGAAAGAAGTAAAAGGGAACCATAACTCCTGACATCATGTAGGAATCCTTTTTTTAGGTGCCATTCGTAATGAAGGCTTGGAAAATCATGTATTTTTTTTTTTATTCAGGATTGACTTGGCAGAAGAGTTCTCGCAGGAGTTTGCTGTTACTTTCTGGTAGACTAGTTGCTAACCGAAGCTATAATACCCCCCAGTCTTTCTTGCTATTTAACCCAAGGTTATTTGCATGTAAATGAATGTAATGAACTTGACTGTAATTCAAACCCAGCTTTCTGATTTTCTCATTCTGAGCTGTTATCCATCATACCAGTTTACAGCACCTGGTATTCCCAAGCAGTTAACCATCTAGGTACGTACCAGTTTCGATGTTGCTTAACTTTGGTGATCGGATGAAAACCTGTGTTTCAAAGCGATATGACCTGAAGAAATATGCCATTTTAAAAAAGGAAAACAAAACTTAGCTTGATATGTTAAAAAGCTAAATGCAGAAGAACATACATAGGAAAATTGTTTTTTAAGTAGGTAAGGCCAGCCTGCCATGAAAATCAACGTTTGAAATCTTTGCATTTACCTGGGTTTGGCAAAAACATTAAGTAGCTTATTTACTTTTCCTTCCTTGCTTCTCCTTCCCTGTGGACATTTTATTTTCCAAGCCCTCTTTCTTCCTTACACATTCCAGAAATATTAGCTGTCTCTTTCTTATTGTAAGTATACATTTCCTTGTTCCTATTTTCATTAACACATTCTCATTGTTCACCTGTTCTGTTCATGGTGTTCACATTGAAACACTAGTTCCCATATGATCACTGAAGTTAAGCAATGTAGAGTATGATCAGTACCTTGATGGGTGACTGCTTAAGAATACCAGGCAGGTGTTGTAAGTTTGGATGTATAGATGGTGTAATGGATCAGAATTGTTAATCGAACAGCCAAGCGCCAATCT
Source organism: Acanthosepion pharaonis (assembly GCA_903632075.3). NCBI lineage: Eukaryota > Metazoa > Mollusca > Cephalopoda > Sepiida > Sepiidae > Acanthosepion > Acanthosepion pharaonis. The sequence continues at coordinate 285,186 of CAHIKZ030004433.1, read as the reverse complement.
GAGTTTGATATATTCACTTACAAATACCCTTGCAAAAAGGCATGAACCCACCTCTCCCCTCCCAGTTATGGGAGGGTAGAGGTGGGTAATTGTAAGACTTATATCACTAAAACCATTATTATCTCAAAAAAAAAAAAATATTCTTACAATTTAAAAATGTTTTCTGACTTTAAATAACCTGCAAAGGGTTGATAAGCTGTCAAGAATGAATTGATCAATTCAAATCCAGACTTCATGAATTTAAGATTTATGGTAACTGCTTTGATGAGCTGCTTTTGCTAGTTCCCAGATTTCATGTACTACTAAGCTGGCATCTCACTCTCACCCTTCCACTGTCGAAACTGTTAAATGTAGCCGTCTCTTCTACTTCAATAGCTTCATGTCTTCCACTTCTCGCCTGTGGAACTCCCTCCCCTTTTTCCGTTTCTCTGATAGCTATAATCTCCAACTATTCAAATGTAACGTCAATCAATGTCTCCAGATGCTCTGATCTATCCTCTATCCTTCTCTTCATCCTTTCCTCTATCACTCCTCATTGCTCTTGCTCCAACTCTCTGTAACCCCTTGCGTGCTTGTGGCTTCCTGCCTTGCTTGGGGTGAAATGCTTAAAAAAAAAAATCTCTTCATCTGTGATGAGATTGTTTAGTATTACCAGCTATATAGAAGATTAGGCATTACATAGCACTTCAACCCTAATGATATTTTTGTGTCTTAATACTTTGCTTAGTTTTGGAAAGGAATATTTTCTATTCCTATGTGCTTTTGGATTTCTGTATTATATTCTCTATTGTCTGTTACTACATTACACAGATAGTTAAATTTCTGAACCTATTTGATTTTGATGTCTCCAATATATAGTTCAAATTGTGTTTTCTCTTTTGCTGACAATCATGCATTCTGTCTTCTGACATAAGTAAATAAACACCAATTTTAATAGATGTATATACTTTGACTTAATAAATATATACTAATTGATAATTACTTAGTTTCCTGTATTAGGACCTTGAATAAGTTCTTGCTGACTTTTCATGAAAAGTACTGTTTTATTTACAAAAATTAGTAAGAAACATGTCACTGAGAGTATTTTCCATCATTAGTCACTAATTTTTCCCACCTTTCTGGCAGCATTTGAATTCCATGTCGGAAAAACATGTCTTTTGAGGCTAACCATGAGGCGACCCATTTTTTGGCATCTTCATAAGAATGAAATTGCTGCTCAGACAGATCATGTGCCATTGATAAGAAAAAGTGATAATTGGAAAGGAAAATGTCTGGTGAATACAGCAGGTGAGGTAGGACTTCCCATTTAAGCATTTATAAGTAAGTTTTCACCCATTTTGGAACATGTGGGCTAGAATTGTCATGTTGCAAAATCACTTTGTCATATCTCTGCTCATATAGTGGCTGTTTTTTTTTCAATGTTCTGCTCAAATGCATCAATTGTAGTTGACAGTGATCTCCCGTCATGGTTTCAGTTGGTTTGACCAGGTCATAATAAACTACACTCAGTTGATCCTACCAAATGCAGAACAGAAGCTTCGAACCATGGATATTCGGCTTTGCCGCCAATGTTGATGCATGGCCAGGCTTACCCGATGATCATCTATGCTTAGGGTTATCGTAGTTTATCCACTTTTCATCACTGGTCATGATACAAGGCAAAAAACCTTTCTTTTTCTACCATTGAAGCAGTTGTTCACATGTGACAAAGACACCACTCAATGTCTCTTGGCTTCAACTTGTACAGCACCCAATGTCCTTGCTTTTGAATCATTCCTAATGCTTTCAAAAATTTCAAAATTGTGGGATCAACTCCTAATGATTTCAGCTTGTGCCTGACATGAGTCTTCATGAAGTAATGCCTCTAATTCTTCATCTTAAAACATTTTCAGTGTGCTGAAGCATTCTTTATCTTCAACATCAAAATCATTATTTTTGAAGCATCTAAACCAATCTCTGCATGTTGTTTCTGACAGAGCATGGTCCTCATAAGTCTCAACAAGAATTCTGTGTACTTCAGCTGCAGATTTCTTTTGAATAAAGTAGTGCAGCAAAATTCCCTGCAAATACACTTTCTTTGGCATGATATTCGACATCTTTAACGCTATGAAAAAACAAAGTTGTTTACACTTGGGCAAAATGACATACACTGAATTTCAAGCTTGCTTATAATACTTCCTTATAGATGTGATACCATCAGCAACTACACACAGAGTTCTGGGAACACCATCAGTTAGAAAACAGCGAGACCTTATTCAAGGTCCTAATATTTCTATAAACATTATTTTGTATTTCTATAAACATTATATTTAGTGACTACATGTGTTTGCATTGCCATCTCTTGCTTTTTACTTTCTTTAAACAATGAAATCAATAACAACTGACCTATCCACAGTTTTTCTTCAGTAGGTCTTCTTAATCTAGGCCACTTGTTATCAATTTCACTGTTTAAAGATAATAAGAATAAAACAATGGTTACCAACTCAAACACATCAACCCATTAAAATGACATTTATAGTAATAATATATAATGTTGGATAAAAAAATTCTTTCAAAATTACAAATGAAATAACAACTCAATTATTTCACAATGCCTCATACTCCAGGAACATGAAGACTGTTAATTTTTGAAAGAAGGCAATCTGTTGATCAGTATGAAGTTAAAATAAACCAGCATCAAAATTTGGAATTCCACTTCCAAGTAAAAATTGTTTGATTAATGAAGAAAAAGTAACCATTATGCTGTTGTAGTGAGTCCTGATAAAAATAAAATAAAATAAAATATATATATATATATATATAAACAAAAAAAAAGAAAGAATTTAAAATAAGGTGTTTGCATTTTCCTTTAAAATTCTTAGCTCTTTCTTTCTCTCTCTTTCTAAACTTCTCTCTATATAATTCTTTCTCAACTAATGAGAAAGCAACCCTCAGATAAAAAGAGGAAGAAAAAGAAAAGACTGAACCTGGACAAAAAAAAACACCCAAAGTTTATGTTACCAGAACCTACTTATTTTTGACTATAAATCTACAAAAATAAGACAGACTCCATGCATAATTTCTGTTATATAAAAAAATGTGAAACAAAAGAACGCCAGAAAATAAAATAATTTTGGCCAATCAAAATAATTAACATAAAGAGAATTTTGATGTTAGCTGAAACCAAGGTTTCCACCAGAGTCTCGGAGTCTGGGCAAAAGGCTATAAGCTCACACCTCTGAGCGAGAAGAGGAGACTAACTGCTAGAGTACCAGCCATGTGTGATGTGTGAAGTAGTTAAGATATTATCTGCTAATGATAATTTCTGCCTATCTTAGGGCTGGAAAAAACACAGTAGATTAATATTGACCAACTGTGAGCAAGGTCTAGCTTTGAAACTACCACTTTTCTTTTTATTTGCTGTGTCTTTTCGGGACCTAGGTGATCATGGCTCTCCACTTCTCCCTATCCCTTGTAGTTCTCAATAAGTTTCGTCCCTCTGCCACCTCCCTCACATCACATTCTATCATCCACTTGCTTAAGCCTGTCATGTATGTTATGTGTTACTTTCTCTTGTCTCTCTTTCCCTCAATTCAGCCTGTGAGTATCAGATTCTCCAAGCCCTCCCTTTCTCATTACATGTCCCAGAAACATCAGCTGCCTTTTCCTGATATTAAATATGTCTCCTCCTTGTTTGCAACCTCTCTAAGACCTAACCATTGCTCATATGCTTGGTCCATGATATCCTCAGCATCCTTCTGTAGAACTGCATCTCTGTTGCTTTGAATCTCTTCTTCATCTTTGAGAAGACCGTCCAACATTCGCTGCCATAAAGAAGGGCAGATGTCATATAACAGCTCAGTACTCTTTGTTACCAAAGAGATCCTCCTGTCTTGCAATACTCTACCTAGCTTTTGGAATGCGACTTTGGCCACCCCAATACGTCTTCGGATCTCAGTGTCACACTTGCTGTCCTCTGTCAAAACATTTCCTAGATATTTAAACTTCCACACCTGCTTGATTTTAGTGCCTCCCGACCTGCAAATCGCATTTTGGGCTCCTCCTTTTAGTGATGACCATGCATTCTGTTTTCTTGTAGTTTATGCTTAGTCCCTTCTTCTCACTCTCCTTTGCTACCCTCTGTAGGAGATTTTGTAATTTCTTTTCCATGTCTGCTATCAGTACTGTGTCATCTGCATATCTTATGTTGTTAAGATTGTGGCTGCTGATGCTGAATCCCAGTAGGATTTCCAATTCTCTCAGAATTGCCTCGCTGTGAGAAGATGCATCCTTGCCTTATGCCCCTTTCTGTTTTTGTATTTTTGCTGAACTTGTTCTCTGTGCACATTTACTGCCAGTATAGGTTCTTGATTATTCTAATATCTTTCCTGAATATATTAAGGTTTCTGAGCAGTTCCAACAGATCCTTGTGGCATACTTTGTCAAAAGCCTTTGTGTAGTCTATGAAACATAGGTACATGTCCCACTACCAAGCCAAAATAGACATTTCTCCAGACTGCTATTAATATCAGCCTTATAAATGAACATTTTGCTACACTGAATATCAAAGGACTCACTCTAAAGCAAATAAATAAAAATATACTATTTATTTTATACCTTTGAGTCAGTTTGTTTTAATTCCAAAATTTCTGGTAAATAAATACCAAATCTCTCTGATACACATCTACCACATGGTGGAATGAAGATTAAGGTTTAGAACACTATTTGGGTTTGTGTACAGGGCTTATTTGGGAGGTTACCTACATGATTAGAATTGCCGTAGTCCTTTTTGGGGCTTATTTCAATCTATTAAACGCGTGTACAATGCTTTAACACTTGGTTAAATACTAGTAACTTTGAACTAGTAAAATTATCATTGTGGTAATGCCTCATATTATGTTTTAGATAGGTTGACTTGGACCATTAGAAAGGTTTCTTTGTCCACCAGTGAGACAAGAAATAAAAAAAAAACTCATTGAGAGACAGCATGTATATCTGGATCAGGCCAAAAATGGCTGACTGAAAAATGTATTTTTTGAATTGTTATTGCAAAAATGGAAGAAAAGCCAGTCAGCTTTCAGCAGAAGAAACAGTGAGCAATCAAATGGTTGACAAATCCTTGGAGATATGGTTTATGATAATCTTTTTATGCAAGTTTCTACTTATTTAGTTTTCTAAAGCAGCTGATTAGTATGGGTTTGGAAATACCAAGCTAAGAATTTTACTGCAAGTATGCCTGTCTGCTAGAGTGGCAAGCTAATCCTTGTTGCAGATGCTTGCTCAGGCACATTTGTGTTTCTTCAGCAACCACAGAGTCCACCTGTGGATTATACTCAAACTATGCTGAGTGGATCTTAGTTATAGTTAGTTACAGGTCACCAGTTTAAACAAGGCCAGTAAGCCTAAACATTTGGTCATTTAGTTTTGAAATTGTGCTTCAAAATACTTTTATATACCTATTTCACTCACAAGGCTTGGTTTTTAAACACTTCCCAATAGTGCTGTATCTGAGGATCATTTCTTGTGATTGAGATTATCAAGCAGTCACCTCCATGACACATTGATCATGGTAAGATTCAAAACCAGGTTTCATGATTAGAAAACATTCTAACCACTCAGCCACACATCCACAAAAAATTGCCAGCAACCCAGTATCAAACATAAAAATTATAGTCCTTCCATGCTCCTGAAGTGCTTTCTAAAGAATATTTATTATGTATGAGAAATACTGCTACTGATTGAAAAGTATTAAGAAAGAGGATAATCTGATTAGAAACAAAAGAAAAGTGTTCTCAAATAATATATAATATCAGTCCTTTAATCTGGCAGTGATTGCTGGACAATTTCTTTACAAATGATGAGGAGAAGCAACAGAAGGATGCTGAGAATACCATGGACAGGATATGGAATTAACAAGAAATTTTTTAAACAAGATGGAAACTAAAAGGATCAGAAAGAGACTGTTGAAATTTATAGAATACATAATGAGGAAAGAAGGTTTGGAAAATTTGATATTCATAGGTAAGATGGACAGAGGGGAAACTTTAACACTCTGAAGGCAAGAGGTATAAAGGGAAGAACAAGGAGGGGAAGAAATAGTACAAAGATAAGCATTGCTAAGAGCTAAAAGGATAGGAAGTAATGGAGAACCATGATCAATCTTCTTAATGAGCTGGTGTAAATAGATGGCAAAACAGGGAGTGGAATGGTTAGTAAAAAAAATAAACATTGCCAAAAGCTACAAAGGATAAGAAGTAGTGGAGAACCATGATCAACCTACCTAATGAGTTGGTGTAAATAGATGACAGAACAGGTAGTGGAACGAATAGTAAAAAGATAAACATTGCCAAAAGCTACAAAGAATAGGAAGTAGTGGAGAACCATGATCAACTTACCTAATGAGCTGGTGTAAATAGGTGGCAAGACAGGGAGTGGAAGGGATAGTAAAAAGACAATCATTGCTAAAGGCTAAAAAAGAGAGGAAGTTGTGGAGGACCATGATTACCTACATCCTGAGGGGACATGACACATAGAAGAAGAAGCAATAAGAGATACTAATCCTGAAATATTTTCTACAGAACTTGTATTAATTCTGCATGATAAATTTCTTCTACAGATTGAATTTCGGTTATTGATAAAAGACAGTAGTACCCTTTTCAAGAATACTGGAACTCGATGGCACACAGCAAAAATGAACTGAGATTGAGAAGCCTACAAAGGTATTAAAATTATGGTCAATTCTGTCTCCTTATATGTCTATAGAACATGTCCTGAAGATCTTGGATTCGGAAATAAGACTATTGTCAAAAAAATCTTTGATAAAAGATTTTTACTTCATGTTTTCAATGCAGTTTGTGTAAATATTTCAAAGGAGAGCCCATTTGACAAATTGATAGCTTGAAAGAATAAATGTCTTAATATCAGCTAATGGCAAATAAATTTAAATTTATATCAAGATATATTTAGATTATTGTTTGAAAGCTGGTGTCTATTTGTTTTTGTCATGTTTCTGTAAAGTTAGCATTTATCAAATGCAAATAATCACTTTGACTTTTAAAAAAAGATTTTCTCACAACATTTTCATTTAAAATTATTTTCACTTGAATACATCTATTGTACTGGGTATAAGATGTCTCATGACTCCAGCACTAAGCTGAGTTCATGTTCAACTTCATCTGAGAAAATTTGAATGTTAAAAGCTTGTTTGTTCAAGCTAAACTGTTCCTACAGTTATGTTAATATGTCACAGTTAATTAATTATAGCAGAATACTAAAAAAAGATACACCCCCCCACACACACATGTATATATGATAAAATCTTAAAAAGATCTTAGTCAACTCAAGGAAGCTCTTCATATGTAAAATTCTCTGATATTTATTCATTTGCTCAATTTTGAGAGATGTGGGTCAGCTGAGATTTTTTTCAGCAACACACACACACACACACACACACACACACACACACACACACACACATATATATATATATATAAATATAAAAGTGAACATGAAGTCAATGCTTATATGCAATCAGTCTGATTTCATGCATATATGAAACAGACTGTCGCCTAAGTGTTGACATATATGTTCACTTTATATTTACACACGCTCTATCTCTGATATTGAGCACTTTATTCCATAAATATAGCACACCTTAAGACTATATTTCTTTATATATATATATATATATATATATATATATAAACAATGAGAAACAATATATTACTAGGTTTACAGAGCATTAGGTTTATATAAAAAATAATAGTTTACTAAATCAGTGAAATTAAGTAGCTATTTTTGCCGTCATTGTCATAAATTTTACTTAAATAATATTTAAATATAAAAAAAATTTGTAACCTAATAAATTACATACTTATACTTGATGTGAAAATAATTCTACATACTGTAAGGGATTCTAATTACATTTAATTGTTCTTAAAAGAAATATAGTATATTAAAAATTAAAAATTAAAAGTGAAAATATTTCAAATCGTAGTTAAATAAAACGTATTCTAACCTAAACACCCCCCCAAATCTTTAAATATACAAATAGAAAAAAATGCCGTAAGAATTTTTGCCGTTAACAATAAAATTTTTAAAAATCCAGACGACATGCATTTAACGGATGTTAGATTTCATTGAAAAATACATCCCTACCCGCTACCAAAACGTAACTAATAACTGATACATCAAAGTACAGACATAATGAACATGCAGAAACCCCTTGTCTAGTGGAAGTGGTTTTATCTGTAACCTTGGAAACGTGAATTATGATTTTAGCTGTGTCTTTAAAACCCAGTAATTTTAAAAGTTACTTCAAAATTCGCTTGAGGATGAAATGGAACTAATGTCTTTAATTTAATTACAAAATTAAATTTGGGGCTTTTAGCTTCCATTTTTGAAACATGGTTAGAACTGTGTAGTGAAAAAAAACATATTTTAAATCAATTAATTTATAATATTAATGCTCTGTAAATTTACATTGAGCATTATTTTGTAAAAATAAAAATATCTATAAGAACACCGGATTATATATCTTACTTTCTTTCTATTTATATATACATACACATTTCATTAAATAATATAGACAAGTGTTGTCTATTTATTTTATGTAAATTTTTTTCTTAACAAGTTTAATAACATTATCGTTGAACGAAGAAAGAAATTCACAATATTGATCCATATTTTTTTAATACAATCTAAGCTTTCGGCTTACATAAGCCATTATCAAAGATGTCAATTACAACATATTAAGCAATATACGGACAAGACAGTGATGATAGTCTGTCATTGTTTACAAAGATAATTTCTAAGCAACGATAAACACATGCATATAAGACGCTGGTTCCCTTACAATCACAGAAGTTAAGCAATACTGAACCTATTCAGTACTTAGATAGGTGATTGCTCAGGAATACCAAGTGCTGTAAACTTGGATGTGCAGGTGGTGTAATCAAAAAAGGCTTGAATTTTTTAATTGGTGGACTTACTTCCAAATCCAGTTGGCTTTGTTATTTTCATTTATGCACCTTGAGAAAGGTATGAATCACCCTCCCTCTAGCTATGGGTTAAATAGTGTTGTAACCTAGAAAAGGTTACTGAATGCGGAATAGCCAAAATGGGGAGGTTGGAAATGAAATGGTAATCTTTATAACATCAACAAAATACAATACTCACCAGCAGCGTGAAGTAGGTAAACCACTGCTAATGGTGGACTACTTAGACAACATATTACCCCATTCACAATAGTGTCCAACATATTTATGAGGATTGGTACATGCCCATTAGTATTCATAGGTACAGTATATAACAAATAGTAAGATTTATATCACTAAATCACTGTTATATCGAAAAAAATATTATTACAATCTAAATGTATTTTTTGGCTTTAAATAACCTGTAATGGGTTGATAAGCAATAGAAAATGAATCAATCAATAAAAAAGACATTTCTAAAGTAATATCTATATCTCTCTATATCTATTTATGTTTAGAAAAGGTATGTTAAAATGTAAATGTTTGTAGCAAATCAATATGAAAGAATAATAAAGATGAAATATTTTAAAGTATTATCGAAGTCTTTATCAATGTGAATATATAGATAAGTATAAGCAGAGATACAAATAAAAAGTATGTGTTATTAAATATCTACCTCTATATGTCATTATATCCAACTGTAATGACATAGACATTAATGTAACATATTTTACCACCATTTTTTCCCAAAGTGTCAAAGATTAACAATTGGATAATGACAGGGGTAAAAAGTGATAAAAAGAAACAGGACTGGTATTTAGCTGTTACTCTGCAACTACTTTTAGATGACAAATTGCTGCTTTGGGAGACCAATCAAGAATAACTATAATTTATTATTGGAGAACAACTGACTGGGGAAACGACCTGGAATTCCTGAATTGCTTGTTTAGGTCAATGTGTAATTAGAACTTTTATTCAAAGGTTGATTTTTAATTTAACTGATCCAGAAACTTTCTGATGGATTAATTTTTTGGCATGATTTTTATTTTAACTTATTCATATTTAGATTTCTGAAAAGTTGAAAATGACGTACATATCTATATATAACAGCACTCACTCACTAACTGAAGTCTCTTAGACCATGTCGGAGTTAACTCCTCCTTAATTTCCTAATTGTTCACTAGGGGACGCTCTCCTTACACTATAAATACTGGGTGACTTCTTGTCTCATTCTCTTTTCTACTTTGCATTTCAGAGGACACATTTAAAGGATGTGATCTCTCGCAGAGATCTGCGTTTTGCCCACTTATGGGAAATGCCATTAAACACACATACACGTATGTACAAACATTCACCAGAATACAAACTCTTTATGCTCACACACAAACACAAATGTTAATGTCTATGTCCATTGTAAATTTTGTTGTTTAATACATATACTTGTTGTATATATATATATATATATATATATATATATATCGGTCTTGTTTGTTTTCTTTACATCTCTGGTTGGATTCAACTTGAGTCCACCATATTCTTGTAGTGGAACTTTTTAATTCTATCAGGAGTTACACACGTGTTCCTAATTTAACAACACATAAACTCTCATGGTCCACTACAACCCCACTGAAGAATATGAGGCCCTAGATCTCAACATACTAGGCTATGGTTGCTGTAACTGGTATGTTTTAACAGGATGGCATTATGTAGCTTCATGTCCAACTGGTTTTGATTAGAGGATTCTAAGTGACATAATTTAATGTCTAATAAAAAAAAAACTCAGTAACATCATTTATTCACTTTTGTTTCTTAGATATTAAATTATGTCACTTAGCATCCTCCATAATTTACCTAAACTTAGAGTTGGTTGGAAAGCATGGAGCTGGAAGGGAGTTTCACAGGTGAGAAGCGAGAGAAAAGAAACTGTTAGCATAGAATTTACAGCTACATCTAGCCAGCTCAACTGTAAATTGATTTACCATAGCAAAGAGCTCATCTGAACAATGAAAGTATTTATCATGAAAGTATTTATAGAATAGACATAGAGATGCCAACTTACGGCAATGGGAAAGTGACTAGAGTTGATGCATCAAATCAGGACCAATAATATTGCTGATTCTTCTTTGGATCTTATGAAAGAGCTCAAGGTAAATAGAAGAGGCACCGGACCACATGTGGCAGCAATATTCTAAGCACGGATGAATGATAGACTTATAGATATGTAAGATAGATTCTGGAGAGAAACATTGTCTCGTACGACACAGTGATCCAACTTTCTTAGCAGCTGACTTAGCATCAGATCCCATATAGTATTTCCACTTCATGTCAGATATATATATATATATATATATATATATATATAGAGAGAGAGAGAGAGAGCAAGAGACAGACAGACAAACAGATGAATAAACATAAACAACATCCGCTCACACACACATATACATACACACACATTTTGAGAATTATAGATATAGATTTCTAAATATATAGCAGGAATACGGGACCATATGTGGCAGCAATATTCTAAGGATGGTTGAATTATAGATGTATAGATATTCAAGATAGATTCTGGAGAGAAAAATTGTCTCACCGGAAATAGTTAACCACCTGACCTAGCAATGGATTCAATATAGTCTTTCCACTTCATATCAGCAGAGAATGTGAGCCTGAGAAGGGGCAACAAGTCACTTTTCTGGAGGAGGTTAGCATCAGCCATGCTGAAGGAAGGCAACGTGGGGGACTCTCAGATGATTAATAGAGAGAAGTTTAGTTTTGGAGGAGTTAAAATTAACAAGTCATCTTTTGCCCCAATTAACTATGTACTTGAAGTCTTTTCTGGACATCAGCTGCCATTTTGACTTTGTCGGACTAATAAGCCTTAGTATCGAGGCAGGAGTAAATTGTTGTGCCATCAGTTTAGATACCAAGTTGAGAGATGATGTCATCAGGAAGGTCAGTAATGAAAATTAAAAATAGAGTAGGACCAAGGAAAGGTAAATAGAAGAGGCACAGCAGAAAGGAACCCGGACGAGGTTCCGCCGAAGGGCAGAATCTCGTTCGGGGTGAAATGACCTACCCGATCTCGTTTATACGGGTTCTACGGGTATTTTTTGGCTGAGCCTATGGGCTCAGGAAACCCACGATAAAAACGACCTTGTGTCACATGCAACCCTCGTGGGGGGGTGGCTAGATACCAAGGATGAAGCCTGGAGGACACCTGCTTTAGGACAAAGGGATCTAGACAAGTGGTCATTCAAAATGATTCTCATTTTGCGATTTGATAGGAAAGAGTGGATCAGTTCAAAAAAGTGCCCAGAGACACCATGACTTTTCAGCTTGTAAAGAAGAAATGAATGCCAAACCCTGTCAAAAGCTTTCAAGATGTCCAATCCTCAGTTTGACTGTTTTTATCTAGAGTATGATAGACTCTTTCCACAATTATCATCAGTACATCAGCAGTTGAGCTAGAGAAGCAAAAGCCATATTGCTTGTCTGAGAAAAGGCCATACAATGAGAGATGATGAAACAAATCAGCATTTATTAAAGCCTCTAGGAGTTTTCTGAAAAGAGGTAGAAGTCTAATAGGTTGATAGTTGGAAGGGTCAGGCAGCTCACCAGTTATAATCTGAAACAACAGATGATGACTTCCAGGAGGTAGTGAGGCATTTATTTTACCCCTGAGACAGATTAGGAGCCAGGTTGGGAGCACACTTCTTAATGACTACTAGCAGTAGAGCCCGGCATTGCCCGGAGATGTAACAGTAAGAGATAGATCAAGTATCGACCATCATAAAAACTGAAAAATAAAATTGACAAAGATTATTGTTTAAGGTTGACAGACACGCATGTCTTAATTAGTTTTTTTTTTTTTTTTTTTTTTTATTTACGAATTGGTCAAACCCAAACTCAAACAAAAACATTGTTTTCAATCGTTATGAGTCTATCAACTGAATAGAATTTTTATTATAAACAATTGTCTTGTAAATGCAATTTTTAAAGCATTCTGAATGTAAAAAAAAGAAAAAAGTGTGCAAGACAATAAGAAACACTACCTGCCAAAAAAAGTGAAGTTTTGTTGAAATCAGTTGAAAAATGTAGGAAATCCGATCCCATATATAAATGAACACAGACACAAACACACAAACAACCTGGGTTTTATAATAAGTATAACTCGATATGAGTTGTCCCCCTTTCATTAATGCCTCTTAATCGTGTTTTCAAATTGATTTCGTGCAAAAACAAATGTGTTTTTCCAATTTTTGGTGCTGTCAGAACCACCACAAGTCCTGTGAAGTTTTGTTGAAATCGGTGGAAAAATGTAGGAAATCCAATCCAATATATAAACGTACACACACACACACACACACACACACACACACACACACACACACACACAAATCTGCTTTTTATAATAAGTAAGATTACAGGGATACCATCAGGTCCAGATGCTTTGTGGGAATCTAGGTTAGAGATGGTGGCAGAAGCCATGGAAGGGGTTATATGCATATCACTCAACAGAGACTCAATTCTAAGAGGGTTAAACAGGGATATTCCAGATGAGAAACATGGACTTTGCTCCTTCGAGGACTTGCTTAAATTTATTGTAAGCAGCAATGAATAGGTGCCTGTTGTGATGAGAGCTGTCATGTTGGTATAGCTGAAAATAGTGGTTCCTGTGTGCTGTAGTGGCTGAGCCTGCTGGAACCATGGAGATGATTGAGGTTTCACCTGGTATTTCCAAGCAGGGATGAAAACGTCCATGCCAGCTTTGATCAAAGAAGAAACCTCAGTAGTGCAATTTTCAATTGGGAGTTTAACGATGTCAGTTCAAGGGGCGTCACAGAGAAAATCACATCCCAGTCAGCATGCTGGTATTCGAAAGAGGTTTTGAGGTTAGGCTTTAAGTCCTATTTCTTGGAACACTTGGTAGAGTGGATTGCTAAAAGCAATGAAGAATAAATTCTCTTAAATTAGAGCAGTTCCACTTAAAACTCCATAAGAATTAGTGGATTTAACAAGAAAAGTAATGGAATTTTCTTTTTTTAAATGCCATGTAACTTCATGATCATGGCTTCTGCCAAATTCCTCTTCATTATTATCTGTGAATTGCCATCAGTTTTTGGGAAAGATAGTGGAGTGTTTTCCTGTTGTCTTTTCAATGGTTTTGAATTCAGAGTTGTCTTTCCTCTAGACTGGCTGCCAGCCAAGGTCAGAGAGTCAAGTCTACTCTGCTAAATAGCAAGGGGAAGAAAAGAGAGATTTATGTCTTTCTCAAGTGCATTTATGTGAAAGAGAACACGAAGGACTAAAGTAGATCTTGAAATTGCTTGACTATTCACACATAATAAAACAGAATTTTCAAATACTTGTCATTTCTGAGAGAAATATTTCTAAATCTCTTTAACAATTCAATGGTTTCTCTTTAGATTCAAAGTGGATTATTCTTTTCAAATGCCACAAATCAGAAAATTTCAGGTTAAGAAAGTAAAGAATTCATGCTAACTGAATTGTTAAAAGAAAAAAGATCATGTATTTTTATTTAATTTTTGATTTCTATTGGCTTAAGTGTTCTTTTAAAAGCAGCTTAATACTTTTGATTATTGCAATTTCAAAAAGAACATTTATAAAGAATTAGTCCTTATCTGGATTGTACAATCATAGCTGAAATAGTAAATTTCACACAATTGTTTGGATTGAGATAAAGCAATATGGCTGACAGATAGGTTGTGAAGGTCAACTTCTAACCAGTAATGATAGATTGTATTTCAAATTAAATGTTATTAAAATTAAATGTTAAAAAGCCTTTCATAAAACAATATTTCAAGTGTTATATACAAGCAAAAAATTATCTTAATTAGTTTTATGAAAGTCGCTGCTTCCTGTTTATTTAACTAGTAAAAGTCTGATCAAAGTTACGTAAAAATGGATATATGTGTAGGAGAAATGCAAAAAGAAGGGTGTGGTTAGAGACCTTTTATAGACTTTCTCTTGTGTGTAGTTTTGACAGGGCTACAATTGCAGGACAGGAAATCCTTGTCGTCAATACAATCTAGGCGTGTGATAAAATGTTAGTCAAATTATTTTCCTCATTCCCCAAATATAATACACTCTTAGTTGTAATATAAATCACAAAATCACCTTTGATTATGACAAATATTTTAACTAATTTTGTTTCATCTTTTTTTTTATTGTTACAAGATATTTTTTACTGATCCAACCTTTGAGAAATTTGGAACAAAGAAGCAACTTCAGACAAAAGTGAGACTCACATCTCTTACCTTGGGGGGTAATTTTGTATGAATGTTGCCTTAACCCAAGATCTCCTGATAAGGCAAAATTCTCATCTGTAGATTTCTGTCAAAATTTCTTCTCCTCAGTTTTTATTCTCTGTTGTATCGTAAATTCATCATCATCATCCTTTGACCTCCCTATTGTTGATCAGAGCTCCATTGACAATCCTTTTCCATACTGTCTGGTCCTGCATTGTGGTCCTCAGATCTCCAGTGTCCAACCATGATTCCCAAGCTATGGTGTCTTGGAAAGTCAATTTTCATGAGAAGACACTTCCAGAACGATGCCGTAGGAGTAAGGATGAAATGATTTCCCCGTCTGTTCAGTGACAGTGGCCGGCAAACTGTAATTGTTTTCATTTTAAGAGAGATTAGTCTCAGTTCTCCATAAATGTGTTTATGTATGTATCTATACACTTTAAGTAAATGAAATGCATATGTCTGGAAGGGTAACTCATCTAAGAGAAGAAAAACTGATTTTAAATCTCTGCTGTCTTGTGGTCGTATCCAATCATGAGAAAGGCTTTGGGAGTAAACCCGGAGGACAAACCCAGAGCTGGAGTCTCTAAGACAATCTGGGGAAATTCAAATTCCAATTTGTTGTCTGGGATGGGATAATTCACTTCATGGCTTGAAAGAAGTCTTTAGCCTTGAGCGACAATCTTTAGAGATGGTGTCTCCACAAGAACACTCAGATGTAGGGTTGGTATCCCACATTTTGTATCAGTTACTGAAAGAACTATCTTGAAATTGTGAATTACTTAACAGTAATCTTCATCATCATCATGATCTTCTAGTGTTTTGAAAGGATGATGTTTTTTCATTGACTGCTCATCTCCAATTGTTTTTTCTTGCAGCTTTCGTCTCCTAATTGACTGAACCAATTTCTGTTCACAGCAAGTTATGTTTGAGCTGATCCTTGAATCCCAGAAGAGGATTTGTTTAGGTCGACAGATGTCTGGCATTCAGGCAAGGTTTCCAGCTCATCGAAGTCAAAGTTTTTCACCTCTTTAGAGTAGATGTCTTCAAGCTGGAACTATAGACAAACTTGTGTGTAAGGAACGTGTGTTATGATTTTTGCTGAGTATTAGGGTGCACATCAACATTTCAGTCTGTGTGAAATGAATCCTATGTTGGATCTGAAGAGACATCCACAGCCATTGCATGGCTGGCTAGGAGGTAAATAGTGTAAATAGTTACAATACAGAATCTCAGAAATATAGACAGATTTTTATACTTCTGGCTTCTTGTTTTTCAATCAAGTGTAATTTTCAAATCTTTTAATACAATGTAATAGATTTTTATTTATTTCATATTTTTATATTTATTTACACTAGTTACATCGTTTGAACTGTTGTCTTCATTTTTATTGCCATATTCACTTTTCAGCCATTGTACTCTCCGGCCTTCTTCAGATGATATTTGTTGGAATTTTGAACAAAATCCTTTATTTAGTCAATGGGGGTAGATTGTTCTAATTCCACTTACCATATTTTTGGGTATCTCTGTTTTGGTTAATTCCCCATGGTAACTCAACTCTCCAATTTTTTTGTTCCCACTGTTGTGGCCTAGTATTGAACTCCCAACTCTTTGTATCAAGTCACTTTTGGATATTTCAATCAATGCTTTTATCCACTGGGCCATGTGTATTCTAACTAACATCTCCTGAAGAAATACAATGGCTGAAATGTCATGAATATGGCTATAAAGACAAAGGAACAGTCCAAACAATATAAATAATGTCATCAGTGCTGAATACTGGAGTGCACATCGACATTTACTTCTGTGTGAAATGAATCCTATGTTGGATCTGAAGAGACGTCAGCAGCAACCGCAGGGTAGGGTGGTGGGGTTTAGGGGATGAATTTTTTGGGGGTGGTCCTCTTTGTCTCTTCTATTTGTCTTCTGGTGTTTTTGAAAGTTGTTGTTTTTGTGTGGACTGTTCTTCTCCAAGTGCCCTACGAGGCTGGCATCCCGCTCTCACCCTTTCACTGTCAAAACTCCTAAATGTAGCCATCTCTTCTACTCCAATAGCTTCATGTCTTGCACCTCTCGCCTGTGGAACTCCTTTCCCTATTCCAGTTTTCCTGAGAGCTATAATCTCCAGCTATTCAAATGTAATGTCAATCGACATCTCCAGTTGCCTTGATTGCTCCACTACCCTTCTCATCCTTTCTACTATCACTCTTATCTGTTCTTGCTCCAAATTTTTCTGTAACCCCCTGTGTCCTAGTGGCTTCTCACCTTGCTTGGGGTGAATCGCTTGAAAAAGAAAAAAAAATTGATTCTTTCTGCAGCTCCTGTCTCCCAACTGACAGGACTGATTTCCGTCCTCAGCAAGGTGTTTCTGAGCTGATACTTGAATCAAAAAAAATGATTTGCTTGGGTAGGCAGATGTCTGGTGATCGGGCAAGATGTCCGGCCCATTGAAGTCGGTGGCTAATCATGATGATTTCTAGGCTCTCCAAGAGGTAATAATGATCCTTATCAGATGCTGTGATCAGAAAGTATTTTTCTTCTCTTATATAAGCCAATAACATTGGCTGGATTTAAAATTTAGCCCACTCTAAGTAGATCACTTTGCACTACTAATATTTTTGTGATGTTTGGCGATATTGTATATGAACCTGTTCTAAGGTCGACTGTAGAGAATTATGAGATCAGTGCACTTTCAATGTATTTTCTTAATAAATTCTTTTCTTTTTTCATCAAACTATCATTTTTTAGGTCAAAATTGTGATCAAATGTGTAACAATGAAATAATAGTGCATATAAAGTGTTGTTAGAGAGATCAGTGCATATAAAGTTATTGTGAGAGGGATTAGTGCTTGCACTGAGGTGAGCAGAACTGACAAGCAATTTTTGTTCCTGGCCTGAATGTACACACTAGGGTCTTCACTTTAAAAAAGACTTTGTGTCACATCTTGTCTTAGTGGGGGAGACAAAGTAAATACCAAGTGTTGTTATGTAACATCCTTGTGACACTCATATAGACATTCTTTTTAGATTTCTAGATGGTTTACCAATGTAAGAAATATATAATATACTAGACGAATTACCTGTGCCTTGCTGCATGTCACACATTTTTTTTGTAAGAAGATGATGATTAATTTTAAATCATTGTTATAATTTCTGCATTTCAGTATTACTCAGTGATCTTGCTGATGTGACCTCCATCTTCTGGTTTTCTCCTTCTATATTTTGGATAGGAGTCATTCCTTTGTTCAAATTTAATTTAAACGAAAGGGAAAAAAATTTCAGAGTGGGATTTGTGCAAAAACAGCTTGATCTGACTCCTTTGATATGTATTTGATGCAATACTTGATTGAATAAATTTATGAGCAGATTTCAACATTGATATGATAATTGAATTGTCACAACATATTTGTGTATTGTAAAGCAGTACCCACTGATTGGTGATTTGTTGCTCAACTTGACATTCATATTGTCTCATTTTGATCCTGCCAATGTGACCTCCATCTTCTAGCATTTTTCTTCTCTATTTTGGATAGGAGTCATTTCCTTGTTCAAATTTAAATTTAAATCAATTTATTTTTTTAATGGTGGGGGGACATGCAATTTAACATAATTGTGTGATCTGGTCTAATAAAAACAATAGGACATGCACTTTAAGAAAATTATGTGATTTGGGCAATACAAAAATAATGGGACATGCACTTTAAGACAATTATGATTTCTCATTTTCCTAGGCTGGTTGTCAATCATAGCAAGAGACCAAGTCTGTCTTGTTTAAATGAAAGCTGGTGGGGATAAAAAGATTGATTCATATCTTGAGGTTAAATTTGCATAGGTGAATAAAATAAACTCAACTGAAATTTGAACACGGATCTCTAATTTTTCATTCTGAGCCTCTATCAATTACATTGCACACACATTCACAGACACATACACACACACACACACACACACATACACAAACACACATACATGCACACACACATATAAATATACATATATATATATATATATATATATATATATATATATATATATATGTATATATATTGCCATCCACAAGCAGACTGTTTCGTTGTTTCACAGCCCATCAGTGTGGCTAGACATGTGATTGCCTCAACCCAGGATCAAAACCCGACTGAGTTGGTATCAGTCAGAGACTCTACCTCTAAGCCATTGGCACACAGCAGGAATAAAGGTGAATTTAAACATATTTATTTTTAGATAAACACGCCAGTGGCTGGAGAACTCGATTCATCTTAACAAAGAGTCTTGCATCAGCAGCAGTAATAGTCACTGTTTACAACTTCACTTTAAAGTGAATTTTATTGCAAGAATATAAAATTCAGCTTTGAAGAGCACTTAAATTCTACAACAAAACATTACATTATTGTAACTATTTGTTATGGTTACAATCTTTTCATCATCATATTCTGCAAACTTTTCCAGGCATCTGTCATATTTTATAATGTTCTGAGGATTCCAAACAACACTTTTTATTTTATTGATTGGGGTAGATTATTTTTATGCTAGAGAATAGCTTGTAAATTGAGCTGATTTAGCTAAGAAGATATAGCTTTTTAGCTAAATAACCCTTGTTCCACTTAACCAGAGGATATGATTTTTACTGCCTGAATCAAGAATTGAACTTACAACTACCAGTTAAACTTCATTTGTACCCAATAAGAGAACTGGGAGTTGAAATTTGTAGCTTTAAACATAACGATTTGTAATCTCTGAAATTAAGTCAAAACTCATCAAATGATTGGTGAATTTATCAGAATATCCCCAGCTGAGTAAGAAAGACATTTTTTAGCAAAAGTAATTGAAATAGGGCCCAAACCTTCCTTATCTGTGGGGTGTATGTTCCATGTCCCCCAGGAGATGTCTAAAACTAAAGATAATTCTGAATCTCTCTCTCTCCCTCTTTCTCCCTCTCTCTCTCTCCCTCTTTCTCCCTCTCTCTCTACATATATATATATATATATATATATATATATATAGATCGATAGATAGATAAATATGGGTATGATATAAAACATGCAAAAAAGGGAGTAATGCCACTTGATACATAGGGTGTTTACTTAAATTCAAATTTTTTAAAATAAATTTTTCTTTTGATTCTTGTCGTTCAACATTAAGACTTTCATTGATATAAGTTATTAATAATTAATTTAAATATTATAAACAAAAATAATATGAGGAACACATTTTAAGACACAATTTTAAATCAAATCGATGGGAACACAAATTTTACAACGCATAACAGCCAATGAATATTCAGCACCTGATGATTGTGTAACTGCATGAAACTCTGAGTCATGCTATTGACATAGGATATTATGTGTATTCACTAATATATATATATATAACACTTTCAAAGTAAAACAAAATAACAGCGTCTGTTTCCAACCTTTTTTTACAAAGAAAATTAGTGACTACTTCTCTCATAACTTCCTTCCCTCTTTTTCTCTCTATGGGTTTTTTCTTCTCTACCCCTTCAATATCAATATATAACTTCCGTTAAGGTAACCGTTTAAATGTGTCAATATCTGCTAACTCACTCATGTCTTCTCTCTCTCTCCCCACTCACTTCCTCACTTAATTAGTTTACATATGTTTAATACGGCCCGTCATAAATATGTAAATTTTCTTTTCATTTTTTGTTTGGAAGTAAAATCTGATGATCCGCAGTCCTTTTAAAAGGGCCGTGATGAAATAATTTATTACATGGAACCTTAAAGTGGTCTGTTTTTATTTAGATTATTTGCTCTGGATTTACATTGAGCTCTCTGATTTTATCCTCCTTAGGTTTACCCATACAGATTACCTAGTTCTTCATAAACTATATATATATATATATATATATATATATATATATATATATATATGAAGGAGGCATGGTGGAGTAATGAATAGTGGCTCAGATTAAGGAATTGGAGAGCTGAGTCAAATTCCAGTCAGATCCATTACAAAGATAGATAGATAGATAGATAGATAGATAGATAGATAGATAGATAGATAGGAACAAACAAACAAAGTGGAAATAGATACATAGATAGAAACACGTTGGAGATAGATAGATAGATAGATAGATAGATAGATAGATAGATAGATAGATAGATATGGGTATGGTTAAAAACATATGAATATACACTTGCATGTACATATATATTTTTTTACTCAGTTGTTATAAAAAAATTGCTAAATTTTATATAACTGAGCTATTAATTTTTTTTAATTCCCCCTCTTTTAACATCTGGACATTTGTCGATATACATTATTAATAATTAATTTAAATATTATAGGCAACAGTTTTAAGACACAATTTTAAATCAAATCTATGAGAATGTGAATTTTGCAGTGCTTAATGGTAAGTCAGTATTCAGCACCTGATGATTGTATAGCCACATGAAACTCCAAGTCATGCTATTGACATGGGATATTAAGTGTATTCACTAACCTTTGGAAGTAAAGTCTGATGATCCAGAGCCCTGTTAAAAGGGTTGTGGTGAAATATCTTATTACATGGAAGTGGTCTGTTTTTCTTCAAACAAATATAAATATATATATATATATATATATATATCACTGTTCTTTCTATATATACATATCTAGGATAAAGCTTAATTTCTAAAATTAAGTACAATCAGATTAACAACAATAACTAATAATAAAATAAAACAGTTATAACAGTATACCATTCCATATGTATAATACATTTTAAACAATGTATATATATATATATATATATATATATATATATATATGAATAAAAAGAAAGAAACAGTAAGATATATAATCCGGTGTTATTGCTATTTTTTTATTTTTATTTTTACAAAACAGTGCTCAATGTAAATTTAAATTTACAGAGCATAAATATTATAAATTAACTGATTTAAAATATGTTTTTTTTCGCTACACAGTAATAACCATGTTTCAAAAATGGAAGCTAAAAACTTTAAATTTAATTATATAATTAAATTAAAAGCATTAGTTCTGTTTCACTTCAAGCGAATATTGGAATAACTTATTTTTAAATATACTGAGTTTTAAATGCACATATAAATTTCATAATTTACTGTTTCCAAGGATACAGAGGAATCCAATCATTCAGACAGGGGCTGTAGTGTGTATATATATATATATATATATATATATATATATATATTTAAACATATATTGTTAGATATAACAGACAATGAATGTCTATTATGTTTAATCATGAGCCATTCTAAACTCCATATATTTGCTTTAATTTCAGGTGAAAATAAAGACAAGAATTGTCCAAAATTTGGATATGTTTTTAATAAGCTATTCTTGCATCTAAGCTTTCAACTCACATGAGCTGTGTTCAGAGTGGTTATACGGACATTTAAACAAAGATATTCACCGTCAAAGATGATATCCTGTTATGTTGATATAGAAGATTGCTATGCGACGATAACGGTCATGGAATAGCAGAT